>OZ014524.1:548718074-548918074 GCA_963966055.1 Lathyrus aphaca
CGGCTGCAAACCCTAGCTTTAGGGTCGACACGAGCCTTGGTCGACTTAGACTTCAGTCTTTGATAGATTTCCGTTATCTGTATACTGTTGGGCGTCAGCCGTTGCCTCGAGCAAAGGTTAGCCAGGGCTACAGTTTGGGATGCAATCCCCGAGCTGAAGTGCGCCCTTTCACTTGTCGAGCGGTGGAAGGGTGGATTTGATATTCTTAATCGAATTCACTGATGCCTTTCCTCTGCTTTTCAGGTGAAAATTCGCTCGGAAATCCGTTGGACGTGTTTTCCGAGGACACATCTTCGGGGAATACAGATTCGTCCGCGTCCCTACCTGCAAACTCAGGAAGCACTTCGGACAGTTCCGATACAAGCACTGCGGGGCAGTCGACGGAATCTCCTCAATGTCCTGCTCAGTCGAGGATCTCGCCCGAGGAATGGGTGATGGAAGATTTATTGGATAAGGTATCTTCCTTCTCGAGACCTCGATCGGAACCACTGCCCGTCGTCGGGGATCTTGCTGACTGGGTCGTGACTTGCCCAGGAGATGACGATCGCATCTTTTCGGATTTTCGCAGTCGAGCATTTTCGATGTATGAATATGCTACTTCAGTTTTGGGAGTTACGTTGCCGTTCAGCGATTTCGTGGGCGCTATGCTCGGACATCTTTGTATAGCCCCCTCTCAGCTGCACCCGAACTCCTACGCCTTCCTCAGGGCGTTTGAGATGACGTGTGCTTTTTTGGGCGTCGGGGCCACACTCCCTCTCTTCTTCCGCCTGTTTTCTCTACAACGTCAAGTCGGGCGGGGGACCGACCGGAAGGGATTCGTATCCTTTAAACAACGAACTAAGATCTTCAAGGCCCACTCGGAGTCTATCCGAGCTTTTAAGACCGATTATTTCTTAATCAAACCTGTAAGTGATGCTGCCGTGCGAAGCATGAGCTTCCTCGGGATCGACACTGATGAAAACGACGAACCCAGATTGGACGGACAGGGTGATGTGATTCTGAGGAGATTATGGATGTTTCCCCTTTCCTGGAGTCATATGCATTACGAGCGACCGGTGGGAGAATTTGTCCAGGTGGGGGAAACACTGGACGAGGATGATGCGGCCAGTTTCGAAGCTTTCAGAAGGTTGGTGGCTTCCTTCACTCCGACCCCTTTATTGGACGGGGAAGGAAAGGTTTTGGTTGATCAAGACGGGGGAGAAGCTTTGGAGCGTCCGTTGATCAACGTTACTGATTTGCTAGCCTGTACTACCGGGCAGGAGATAAAAAATTTCTTTGGTATCTGTTTGTTTATGCCCGTTAAATTTTATATTTGATTATGTTGCTCGTGTCTAATCTTGGTTTTGTTCCTCTTTTCAGGTTCTTTGACTAATCCTCTGGACAAAATTCATGAGCGTCTAGTCCAGCAGCAGCGAAAACGGTCAAGGGTCGTGCAGACCAAGTTGACCGAGGCAAGTGGTTCGGGCTCGGGTCCGCTGGTTCAGGGCTCTCCGGGGGTTTCCACCGGCTCTTTAATGAAGAAGCATAAAGCGGCGGCCACTGTGGACCTGACGTCTGGTGCTCCTTCGAAGCCAAAACATGGGATACCCCCTTGCTTCGTTGTCCGGAATTTCTTCGAAGGGAATAGTATGGAAGTGGACCGGGCAGATTCTCTGTTCCTGGAAGGGATGGACCGTCCTGCTCGGCGGCTTTCATTGGCCCAGGATGCGAGCGCTGTCATGCGGGTCCTAACCATGGCTTGGATGACGGCCGAAGGGTCCCCTCTGCTTGAACGAGAGAATGGCAAACTGAAGGAGCAACTGGCTGCTGCTGAGGCCAAGCTGACGGCGTCCGCCGAGGAAGTGAAAAAGGCTACCACTGAGTCTGCTGAACGAGCAACGATAATTGCTAAACTTGAGGTTGACAAAAGAAAATTGCTCGAGCAGAATAAAAAGTTAAAAGATGCTTTCTGCCCCAAAGAAGATGAAGATGAGGACACTAAGCATATGATCACGAGGGCTCATTTCCTCGCTCGGATCGACCAGGATATGGAAGATCTGAACGCGTCTACTGAGTTCAGCTTTCAAAATGCAGTGGACCAAGTGAAAGCTCTCCACCCTGACCTTGCTTTGGACGTTGGTCGGATGAACTATCTTTACAAGGTGGTGGACGGTGAGATCGTGGTGCCTGCTGACTTAGTGGTGGCCGATTCTCAACCGGGGACAATGGCCCAGACCGATCAGCCAGAGGAGCAGCCAGGGCATGAGGAAGCTCGCGTGGAGGAGGATCGCCCAGCTGCCGAGGATAATTAATTGATGGCCTGCGCGCCTTTATAATTTAATGTTTATTTTGTTGTTTTTGGGGGGCGTGGCCCCCTTTATCTGTAATTCTGAACAAGTCGGCCTTTCGGTGCCGCATTTCTTTTTTATAAATGTTAAGTACTTGGTCGTTTATACTTATTGTTTGCTCGCAGTTGTTCGTCCGTCGGAGGACATGATTTGTTATTTTTCACTAAGTGTTTGACGCTCGTAGATATATAGATACGGGGGGGGATGTGGTCGACCTGTTGGTTAAGGGAACCAATCAGTCTTGGAGGGTTGTATCCTCGATCGGTGCCCGGGTCAGGGTAATGGCCCGGGCTCCATGGCGTGAACGTCCCATCGCGAGCTGGGGTTCTGCCTGGTCGTGGTACTTAGGCGACGTCGGACTCGTTTGAGTATCCGTTCGTGCAACAAATTTTTCTTTTGCTCGAGAAAGAACTTGCTTTGTTTATGATATTTAGACTGACGTGCTCGTACCTAGGCACGCAGTTGGTCTCTCTTTCTTCTCCCCTGGGAGTTGAGCAAGGTGACAGGTTTAACTATAATATTGTTTAAGTTTCTCGGCGTTCCACGGCCGAGCGAGTTCTTCCCCGTATAGATTTTCTAGGTAATAGGCGCCGTTCTCGGTTTTTGCTCGAACACGATACGGGCCTTCCCAGTTTGGCGTTAGTTTTCCCTCGCGGGGATCCCTGTGGTTTCTTCTAAGGACGAGGCTACCTACTTCGAATGTCCGTCTGATGACCTTGGAATCATATCGAGCGGCTATCTTTTGTTTGAGAATGGTTTCTCGAAGGGCAGCATTTGATCGAATTTCCTCGACTATGTCGAGCTCGTCTCTTAAGGCTTCATTGTTAGCATCTTGTTCCATGGGAGATTCCGTGCGTCTTGAACGGACGTGCATCTCTATTGGAATTACTGCTTCGGTCCCATATGCTAATCGAAATGGGGATTCTCCGGTCGTTGAATGGGGAGTGGTCCTATATGCCCATAACACGCTATGTAGTTCCTCGACCCAGTGTTTCTTATGCTCGTCCAACCTTCGCTTCAGACCTCTTAAAATCACCCTGTTTGCGGCCTCGGCCTGCCCGTTCGTTTGGGGGTGCTCGACTGACGCGAAATGTTGTTTAGTCCCTATTGACGCGACGAATTCTTTGAAATGTTTATCTGTGAATTGAGTTCCGTTGTCGGTCACGATAGCGAGGGGGACTCCAAACCGGGCGAGGATGTTTCTTTTGAAGAACCGAAGTATATTGAGTGCGGTGATTTTGGCTAGAGCCTCTGCTTCTATCCATTTGGTGAAGTAGTCGACTCCTACAATCAAGTATTTGTTCTGACCAGACCCAACGACGAAGGGTCCTAAAATGTCCATTCCCCACCATGCGAACGGCCAGGGTGATGATAAAGATTTTAGCTCGGAAGGAGGTGCTATGTGTACGTCCCCATGTCGTTGGCATTTATCGCATCTTTTCACGTGCTCTTTAGCATCGTGCTGCAGGGTGGGCCAGTAGTATCCTGCCCTCAGAATTTTACGAGCTAATGATCGTCCGCCCGGATGTTGCGCATTGATTCCCTCGTGAACCTTCCTCAAGACGTGTGGAATATTTTCCTCTTCTACGCACCTGAGGAGGGGTATAGAGAATCCTCGACGATACATGCGTCCACCTACTAAAGAATACGAGCATGCCCTTCGTCGTATGGTACTAGCCTCTTTCGGGTCGGCTGGTAGTTCTCCTTTAGTTAGGTAGTTGAATACTGGGGTCATCCAACAGTTTGTGTCGCCCACAAGGTTGATGTGTGTGTAGGGTGACGAATGTCCAATACTTGGTTGGGGGAGCAGTTTTTGTATGACGGACTTGTTGTTCCCTTTCCTTTTAGTGCTTGCCAGCTTGGATAGGATATCTGCTCGGGCGTTGCTTTCTCGGGGAACGTGTTTGATTTCTACACTCTTAAACTGCTTTATTTCGTCTTTTACGAGGGCCAGATATTCGGCCATGCTATCACTTCTGGCCTGGAAATCTCCACGGACTTGGCTCGCGACCAATTGAGAGTCTGTGCAAATTGTGATCTCCTCTGCTTCTAGGTCGTTTGCGAGCCGTATGCCCGCTAAGAAAGCTTCGTATTCCGCCTGGTTGTTAGAAGTGGGGAAAGACAGAGTCAAGGATACTTCGATGACGTTTCCCTCCTCGTTTTCTAGAATGATACCGGCCCCACTGCCCGTTGGGCCAGATGCACCGTCTACGAAGATGATCCATTTAGATGAAGCTTGCGTGTCTCGCTCGGTGAAGGTAAGTTCAGCCACGAAGTCGGCCAGTACCTGCGCTTTGAGGGCTTGTCTCCCTTCGAATTTGATGTCGAATTCGGACAATTCTAGCGACCATTTTAACATTCGGCCGGCCATGTCTGGTCGACCGAGCAACTGTCTTATGGGTTGATCGGTTCTTACGATGATGGTGTGAGCCAGGAAGTAGTGGCGTAGTCTTCTAGCTGCGAGGAGGAGGGCCAATGCGACCTTTTCTATCTGAAGGTACCGAACTTCTGGACCGTGGAGAGCTTTGCTCGTGAAGTACACGGGCTTTTGCCCTTCGGGTCGTTCGCGCACCAGGGCCGCGCTTACCGCCTCGTTGGCGACAGCGAGGTAGAGATATAGAGTTTCCCCTTCCTCTGGTCTGGATAAAACTGGAGGTTCACTTAATGCCCTTTTCAGGTGGGACAGTGCCAATTCGCATTCTGCTGTCCACTCGAATGTCGCTTCCTTACGGAGCAGCTTGTAAAACGGGAGGGCGTGTTGAGCAGATTTTGCTACAAACCGGGCAAGGGAAGTGATGACTCCGTTTAGTGTTTGTATAGACTTTTTTGACGTGGGAGTTGGGAACGTTGCAAATGCTCGACACCTATCGGGATTAGCCTCAATTCCTCGTTCGGTCAAATAGAATCCGAGGAATTTTCCTGCTCGGACACCGAAGGTGCATTTCTCAGGGTTGAAACGCATTTTGCATTTTCGTGCCTGGTCAAAGACTTTTCGTAAGTGAGATGCGTGGTCTGTTTCCTGCTGAGATTTAACGATCATGTCGTCCATGTATACTTCGAGCATGTCCCCAATTTCAGCTCGGAAAACTTTATTCATCATCCGCTGGTACGTTGCTCCTGCATTTTTTAGGCCGAAAGGCATAACGTTGTAAAAATAATTGCCCGACTCGGTCATGAAGGCCGTGTATTTTTTGTCGGACACAGCCATAGGTATTTGATTGTAACCCGAGTATGCGTCCATAAAGGATAATAATTTGTATCCGGACGAATTGTCGACCAATTTATCGATGTTAGGTAAAGGGTATGCATCTTTCGGGCATGCCCGATTGAGATCGGTATAATCAACGCACATTCTCCATTTTCCATTAGATTTTTTGACGAGTACAACATTTGAGAGCCAGGTTGTGTATCTGGCCTCAGTTACAAATTTTGCCTCTAGGAGGTCTTTAACGGCAGATTCAGCAGCTTCGGTCTTCTCGCTCGACTGCTTTCTCCTGCGTTGGGCGACCGCCTTGCACGTTGGATCGATAGAGAGGTGATGACAAGCTGTTTCAGGGTCGAGCCCGGGCATCTCCGCGGCACTCCATGCGAACAAATCTGCATTTCCTTTGAGGCAAGCTTCCAACTGCCGCTTCACTAACTCGGGCAGGTGTGCTCCAATCTTGACGCATCGAGCAGGATCTTCTCCCAGAGGAATTAGCTCGAAGTCTCCGTCTGGGATTGGTCGGGTTAGAGCCTCTGCTGGTCTCTGTATGCTCTCGCTGTTTGAAAACCTGCAGTCTAAGTCGATCGAATCGACTTGAGGGAAAGCCTTAGGCACTTCAGGTGGATCCAGTGTCGGGGAGACCGGTTGGTACGATATGGAGCTGAGGCCTTTTGATGCAGCCTCAAAGCATCTACGGGCCGCGTCGACATCCCCGTGCAGTGTGGCAACTCTGCCCGAAGTAGTATAATACTTCATCTTTAAGTGAACAGTGGATGACACTGCTATTAACTCGGCCAGAGTCGGTCGTCCCAATATGCATTGGTATAACGACGGGCAATCCACGACGAGAAATTGGACCCTGACTGTCCTGGCCGTTTCGCCTGCCCCGAAAGTGACGAACAGGTCGACATAACCCCATGGTCGGGATACCGCTCCGTTAAAACCTTGCAGATCAGATCCGACGTATGGAGTCAGATGTGTTTCATTCAGTTGGAGCGTTGAAAATAGTTGGGAGTACATGATGTCACATGAACTTCCTTGGTCCACCAATATCCTCCTTACGTCGAAGTTTGCCATGCGTGCTCGGATGAGTAACGGGATGCTGGCGTTTGGTGCTCCTCCTAGGAGCTCTTCTCGGTAGAACGCGAGGGGTATGGAACCTTCCCTCGGAGGATCTAAGGTGGCGTTTTGAGCAGGCCCCTTGGCGATCAACTGGTCGAACTTTCTCTTCACGGAGCCGACCGTGATTTTATTGAATCCGCCGCCCGATATGACCATCGCCGAGGGGAAAGCTTCCCACGGACTGTGAGAGGAAAGGTATCCTGCGCCTTTGGTATGGTCTGGTAAGAAAAAGTCTTCCGGGCGATAGATACTCAGGGCGACCTGCATATTAGCGTCCGCGGGGATGGGTACGGCCTCTTCGATTTTCTGGGTTTCTTGTGTGTCTTGCCGAGGATTTTCTCTGGATTTTGTGAACTGCTTCAGATGCCCGTCTTTGATGAGGATTTCGATCGCGTCCTTGAGATGTATGCAATCCTCTGTGTTGTGCCCGTGGCTCTTGTGGAATCTGCAGTATTTTGTTTTATCTGTACCGGGCTTGGTAGGTTGCTGCCTTGGAAAGCGTACTCCTGCCTGTTTGAACTCTGAGTTGGCGCACTCAGACAGGATTTTCTCCCTGGAGACCAGGAGAGGCGTATACTCGTGAAATCTACCAATGGGTCCCCGGTGCTCCCGCGGTTCACGGGAGCGATCATCCTTTCGTTTTTCTCCTCCCCGACGAGATGTCGAGGGTTCTTCAGCTCGATGTGGTTTAGCGTCTTCTCGACGTCGGGCGTCCCTTACTGAACTGGCCGCTTGCTTTTCTTCGTATTGGATATAAGCTTGGGCTTTTAGCAGGAATGCGTCGAGGGTTGATGGGGTTTCAATACCGACCGCCCTATGAAAATCTGTCGAGGGACGCAGCCCTCGTTCGAGCAGATATTTTTTCATGTCATCGGTTGTTGACACTTGAACCGCTTCTTTGTTGAATCTTTCGATGTAGGTTCGTAGTGGCTCGTCTCTCCCTTGGATTATTGCTTCGAGCGAAGCCTCTGTCTTAGGATGTCTTCTTGACGCAGTAAAGTGCCTAGAGAACGTGCGCCCAAGTTGCTTCCACGATGTGATGGATTCGGCTTCCAGGCTCTTGTACCAAGTCATTGCCCCTTTCCTCAACGTTGTGGGAAAGAGCCGACATTTAATTGCTCCCCGAACGCCTCGATAGTCGAGCAAGGCATCGATGTTCTCGATGTGTTCGTCTGGGTCGGTTGTACCGTCGTACGATCCCAAAGGAGGGGGTTTCTCCAGACCCCTCGGTAGTTTGGCCGCCATGATTTCGGAAGACAAGGGGCCACGGGCGTCTTCGTCGTCACTGGAAGCTAATGACGACCTGTGATCACGTTTCTTTGTTCCTCGAGGGGAAGCGGATCTTGATCTGCTCCTTCTTGATTTTCTTTTGGGAGAGGGTCGTGGAGGTGACCGACGAAAACGTTTGTTGCCTGTTGATTCGTCGGTATTTCCTCTCCTTTTCTTCGGAGGAGACGGAGTGAGTTCCCCTTGGAGGGGCCTCTTTGAAGAATGATGTTGACGAGAGTTATCTTCAAGTCGGGCGATCTTTTCACCGTGCGCGAGGAGTAACAGATTTGTTTGGTTCAGGATTTCGGCCAGCGCTGCGAAATCTGATCCCGAGGGAATCGAGGGAATGAGGGTTTCCGGGCGACTCTCCAAGGGTAGATCATGATCGGGTGAAGGCGATGCTGCCTTCTTCTCTGGTTGGTCGTGCGTGGTATCATCCTGTAGGGGAGGTTGGACATTACTCTCATTTTGTGTGAGAATCATGCCATCGTTCGATCGATTCTCCTGATTGTCCCGAGCAGCCATGGATTTTTGTTAAAACTTTTGTTCTTTGAGGATCTTGAAAGAAGAACGGGGAAGTTGGCTTCCCACAGACGGCGCCACCTGATCGTACCTGGAGATCAGGATCCAATACAGCTGGACTCGAGAACGGGCGAAGATAGTTGCCGAGGAGAAAAAGGGGTGTACCTGCAACACTCTCCGATGCCAAAGTAAGTATCCGAGCGACAGTGAGCAAGTACTAGTATTAAGGTTGAGAATTGAATACCTGACCCTCTCAAAGGAGAGAGTTTATATAGAGGACCAACTGGAACGCTATTGGTTCATTTTATGAGGTGCGGATCGAGGGATCCGTGAAAATAGGAAACAGTCAATACTAGCCGTTAGACAGTCTCTCTGCTGGTCGGATCATTAGTGGTCGACTGAGAGGCCACTTTTCATACCCGTGCTCGGACTGTCGAGCAAGAAGGATGGGTCAGCCTTTTTGGCCCAATAAGAGGGATTGGGCCGGGTCGGAACAGCATCTAATGAGAAGAAGAAAAGTAGGGGAGCTGCTAATGTACCTGTTAAGTGTTACAAATGTGGAGAGGCATGTCATAAGGTCGATGTGTGTACCACCAGAGTTATGAAATGTTACCGTTGTGGCAAGCTTGGGCATAAGATGAGTGATTGTCCTAATGAGGGCCCAACCTGTTACAATTGTGGTGAATAGGGGCATATCAGCGCCCAATGCCAGAAACCAAAGAAGAATGCTGCTATTACTCAGAATGCTGGGAGAGTTTTTGCGTTAGCTGGTTCAGAAGCTCCAAAGAAGGACAACATGATCAGAGGTACCTGTTTTATTAATAATGCTGAGTTGATTGCTATTATTGACACTAGAGCTACACATTCGTTTATTTCTCTTGAGTGTGCTAATATATTGGGTTTAAAGTTGTCTAATATGAACGGTAATATGATAATAGAGACTCCCGCTAATGATTCTGTGACTACCATGCTTGTTTGTTTGAAGTGTCTTTTGACAATTTTTGAGAAGAATTTTGTGATGGATTTGGTGTGCCTACCATTACACCAAATCGATGTTATCCTTGGTATGAACTGGTTGGAATTCAATTATGTTCATATTAACTGTTATAGTAAGACAGTGAAGTTCCCTGAATTGAGCGAGAATGGTGAGTTGATGTTTTTTATCTGCTAAGCAAGTGGGTGACCTTGTATTGGATGAAGCTGTGATGTTTGCAGTGTCTGCATCATTGCAAGTTGATGATAAGACTGTCATTGCAGTGTTGCCTGTGGTTTGTGAATTTCAAGATGTGTTTCCTGGTGATATAAGTGATTTACCACCGGAATGTGAAATTGATTTTTCTGTGGACTTAGTACCGGGTACGAGTCCTGTCTCGATGGCTCCTTATATAATGTCGGCTTCAGAGTTGAATGAGTTGAAGAAAAAATTAGAAGAATTGTTAGAGAAGAGGTTCATTAGACCCAGTGTTTCTCCTTGGGGTGCTCCGGTGTTGCTCGTTAAGAAGAAGGATGGTAGTATGAGATTGTGTGTCGATTACCTACAGTTGAATAAAGTGACTATCAAGAATAAATACCCACTTCCGAGGATCGATGATTTGATGGATCAGCTAGTAGGTGCTTGTATCTTTAGTAAAATTGATCTGAGGTCTGGTTATCATCAGATTCTAGTTAAAGCTGATGATATTCCGAAGACAGCTTTCAGGACGAGATATGGGCATTACGAGTATATGGTGATGCCGTTTGGGGTTTCTAATGCGCCTGGTGTGTTTATGGAATATATGAATAGGATCTTTCATGAGTATCTTGATAAATTTATGGTGGTTTTCATAGATGATATCTTGGTATATTCTAAATCAGAAGAGGAACATGCCTAGCATTTGAGGGTTGTGTTGCAAGTGTTGAAAGAAAAGAAATTGTTTGCTAAATTATCTAAGTGTGAGTTCTGGTTAAAGTAAGTGAGTTTCCTCGGCCATGTAATTTCAAGTGGTGGAATTTCGGTGTATCCTTCAAAGATTGATGCGGTATTGCAGTGGGAGACTCCGAAGTCAGCTATAGAAATTCGTAGTTTTCTTGGGTTGGCTGGTTACTATCGTAAATTCATTGAAGGTTTTTCTAAGATAGCTTTACCGTTGACGCAATTGACTAGGAAAGGTCAAGCGTATGTGTGGGATGTTTCTTGTGAAGAGAGTTTCATAGAACTGAAGAAAAGATTAACGACCGCGCCAGTGTTGGTCTTACCGAATCCAGATGAGTCCTTTGTAGTTTATTGTGATGCTTCCAAGATGGGTCTTGGTGGAGTTTTGATGCAGGATAATAAGGTGGTTGCTTGTGCTTCTAGACAGTTAAGATTTCATGAGAGGAACTATCCTACTCACGACTTGGAGTTAGCAGCTGTGGTGTTTGTGCTTAAGATTTGGAGGCACTACTTGTTTGGTTCGAAATTTGAAGTATTCAGTGATCACAAAAGTTAAAGGTACTTGTTTGATCAGAAAGCGTTAATTATGAGACAGAGGCGGTGGCTTGAATTATTGAAAGATTTTGATTTTGATTTGAATTACCATCCTGGTAAGGCAAATGTTGTGGCTGATGCTTTGAGTAGGAAGTCGTTGCATATTTCGATGCTTATGGTGAAAGAATTGGAAATGATCGAGCAATTCAGAGACATGAGCTTGTTGTGTGAAACTACTACTGATAGTGTGAAATTGGGAATGTTAAAGCTAACCAGTGAGATTTTGGAAGAGATTCGTAAGGGTCAGAAATCTGATTTGAAATTAGTTGATCAATTGATGTTGGTTGATCAAGGTAATGCAGGTGACTTTCGAGTTGATGAAGATGGAGTTTTGAGATTCCAAGATAGAGTATGTGTTCCGGATATTATAGGAATTAAAAAGAGTATTTTAGAAGAGGGGCACAAGAGTCGACTGAGTATTCATCCTGGTGCTACAAAGATGTATCAGGATTTACGCAGGTTGTTTTGGTGGCCGAGTATGAAAAGAGACATTGCTGAATTTGTATATGCTTGTTTGATATGTCAGAAGTCAAAGATAGAACATCAGAGACCTTCAGGTATGATGCAACCATTGAATGTTCCTGAGTGGAAATGGGATAGTATTTCTATGGATTTCGTGACTGGGTTACCTAAGACTGCTAGAGGTAATGATTCGATTTGGGTAATTATTGACTAGTTAACTAAGTCGGCACACTTCTTGCCGATGAAGATTAACCATTCCATGCAAAGGTTAGCTGAGATTTATATTGAGGAAATTGTGAAGTTGCATGGTGTACCTTCAAGTATTGTATCGGATAGATATTCGCGGTTTACATCGAGGTTTTGGAAGAGTTTGCAGGATGCCTTGGGTACTAAGTTAAGGATGAGTTCTTCTTATCACCCGCAAACAGATGGTTAGACGGAAAGAACAATCCAATCTTTAGAATATTTGCTGAGAGCTTGTGTATTAGATCAAGGAGGGTCTTGGGATAGTCATTTGCCGTTGGTCGAGTTTACGTACAATAACAGTTTTCATGCTAGTATCGGGATGGCTCCATATGAGGCGTTGTATGGTAGACGTTGTCGTACTCCATTATGTTGGTATGAGTCAGGAGAGAGTTTACTGCTTGGGCCAGAGATTGTCCAAGAAACAACTGAAAAGATAAAAATGATTCAGGAAAGGATGAAAACGTCGTAGAGTCGTCAAAAGAGTTATCACGATAAGAGAAGGAAAGCACTTGAATTCCAAGAGAGAGATCACGTGTTCTTAAGAGTTACTCCTATGACTGGTGTAGGAAGAGCTTTGAAGTCTAGAAAGCTCACTCCACATTTTGTCGGTCCGTATCAGATTATGCAGAGGATAGGGGAAGTGGCTTATCGAGTGGCTTTACCTCCCTCTCTTGCGAATTTACATGATGTATTCCATGTATCACAGTTGAGGAAGTACATTCCGGACCCGTCGCATGTAATTCAAATAGATGATGTTCAGGTGAGAGATAATCTGACGATTGAAGCTTTACCAGTGAGGATTAATGGTAGAGAATTAAAGCAACTACGAGGCAAGGAAATTTCTTTAGTGAAGGTATTGTGGGGAGGACCAACTGGAGAAAGTTGGACTTGGGAGCGGGAAGATCAGATGAGGGAGTCGTATCCGACTCTATTTACTTCAGGTAATTTTCGAGGACGAAAATTCTTTAAGTATGGGAGAGTTGTAACGCCCCGAAAATCTAATTTTTATTAAATTACATATTTATTTAATTGATTTAGAAAGGACTGGAGGATTTGGGTGAATTTGGAGGATTTTAGGAGGAAAAGAATATTTTTATAATATAAACAAGTAGTATTTTATTATGCTCTTATTATTATTATTATTATTATTATTATTATTATTATTATTATTATTATTATTATGAAATATTAAGAAGGGTAAGGTGGTAATAAGAGGAAAAAGTAAGGATATGTTGGGAAACTCATAAACTGGGATAATGTATCCAAAGAGGGAATACAATTAGTTTTCTAACATTATCGTGTTTTTGGGAGAAGAAGTGCTCTGAAGAAAAAGATGAGAGAAAGCACAGAGTTAGGAAGTTGCAAAGAATCTTGGAGAAGAGTATCGATCTTTGGATTTCTCTAAGGTATGGGGAGTTTTTATAATTTATTATAAATGTGTAGGAATTGGATTATGAATGGATTAGGATTGTATGAGTTTTATAAGTTTTTGGGGTTTTGAGTTAGGTTGAGTTTATGAGAAAATCTTGATGAATTAGAGTGGTAAGAGTGAATTGAATCACATAATTGATTGTATAATTGTTATCATGATGTTGTTGGTGTTTTGGTTGATGTTTTGAATGATTTTTGGGTGTTTTGATATGAAAACCGTAATGAGATTTTGGGATTTTGGTGTAAAAACACAGTCTGCATTTGAGTAGCAGAAGACTGCTGAAACACGTACGTTAACCAGTTAACGTTTTTGGTTAACCGGTTAACCATTGAAAATTTTGGGTATTTTCTGAGGTTTTGCAGGCGTTAACCGGTTAACGCTATGGGTTAACCGCTTAATGTAACGCCCCGAAAATCTAAATTTAATTATTTAGTCATTTATTTAATTAATTTAGAAAAAATTGGAGAGTTTGGATTAATTAGAGAATTTTTGAGAAAAAGAGTATTTTTATATAATAAGGATAAATAGTGTTTTATTATACTATTTTATTATTATTATTAAAAATATATTAAAGAAAAGGGTAAGGTGGTCCTTTTGTGAAAATTATGAGGGTAAAGTGGGAAAAGACTTAACTGGGATAATGTATCCAAAGAGGGGAATACGATTAGTTTTCTAACATTATCGTGTTTTTGGGAAAAGAGGTGCTCTGAAGGAAAAAGGGAGAGGAAGAGGAAGCTTAGAGTCAGGAGGTTGTGGAGAACCCCAGAGAAGAGTGTAAAGCGGCGAAATTCTCTAAGGTATGGTGAGTTGTTATAATCTATCGTAAATGTGTAGGAATTAGACTATGAATAGATTAGGATTGTATGAGTTTATGAGTTTTAGGGGTTTTTGATTTAGGTGGAGTTTATGAGAGAAATCTTGATGAATTAGAGTGATTAGAATGAGTTATAATCATATATTTGTTTATATAATTGTTATCTTGATGTTGTTGATGTTTGATTGATGTTTTTGAATGGTTTGTGAGTGTTTTGATGTGAAACCCGTAATGGGATTTGGGGGTTTTTGGTGTTGGAGCAGTCTGTAATTGTATAGCAGAGAACTGCTGGAAAACGTACGTTAACCGGTTAACGCTATGGGTTAACCGGTTAACCATTGTAATTTTGATGAATTTCCGGAATTTCGTAGGCGTTAACCGGTTAACGTTATGGGTTAATCGGTTAACACTGTTTGGATGACAAATTTTAATTCTTGAAAAATCCGTAACTTTCAAACCGTAAATCTGATTCGCATTCCGTTTGAAGCGTCGGAAAGAGCATAAACTGAACTTTATTTTGATGAATAAAAATGAGAAAAATGCAATAGTTTTTATAAATGAATTTATGAAATAACCTTGTAATTGACTCATAATTTACCGGGTACGGGTTATTCTTGATGTGTCGGAATAGTTATAGGACCAGTGTTCTGGGTGTAATGTCATGATGATATATATGATTATTTGATGGTTGTTTTGCCGATTGAAATGAATGATGCGAATTATTTTGATGAAATTACGATGTAACACATCATTGCATTTCATAACATTCACGATGGGGCTTCGGCCTATTTATTTGCTTCAATCCCATTTTGTGGATTGAAGTGTCTCGATGATTTACGATGTGCTCCTTTATGGAGGGTTGATGGTCATGTATCCATCTCACGATGAAAATGGTACCACATGCATATTGCATATCAGGATGTTAGAATTGCATATTCTGGATGAATTTCATGACTGTGTTGGTGTTGCTTGATTTCATGATCGTGTTGTTGTTGCTGAATTTTATAGTTGATGATGTCATGATATGTTGCACTAATTTATTTATGTTCTATATTCTTGTACGTTTATGATATATTATGATTACTCACCCTGCCTGCTTGGAAATGTTGCCTCCTTCGTGGGTAACGTGCAGATGTCGAAGAATAGTCTTGCAGTACAATAGGAGTTTTTCATGAGTCTCGGAGCGTGCTTTAGTGTTCCTTAGAAGTGGTTCTGGTCAATGTGTCCTGCTCTGTGTCATGTAACACTAGGATGGGTTTTCTTTTGCTAAATTGTTTTCAGTTATGTTATTATTTGGATAAATGTTTTCCCATGTTATGATGTTAAATTCAGGATGGTGAAAATTATGTTTATGAAGTAAACTAATGAAGTTTTGAATTATGAAGTTTAAATTCCGCTGCAAAATGATTTATGATATTCTTGATGTTGATTAACCCGTGTTACATGACAGGACACTGTTTGTGTTGAATTATGATGATATGTGATACCCTTTTTCTATGATTACTCTGACATTATTTAAATATTTTGTTTTGGGGTAGAAGGGTGTTACAGTTAACACTGTTTGAGAGGCAAATTTTAATTCTTTAAAAATTCATAACTTTCAAACCGTAAGTCCGATTCGCATTCCGTTTGAAGCGTCAGAAAGAGCATAAACTGAAATTTATTTTGATGAATAAAAATGAGAAAAATGCAATAGTTTTTTTTATAAACGAATTTATGAAATAACCTTGTAATTGCCTCATAATTTACCGGGTACGGGTCAATTCTTGATGTGTCAGAGTGGTTATAGAACCAGTGTTCTGGGTGTAATGTCATGATGATATATATGATTATTTGATGATTGGTTTGCTGATGTGAAATGAATGATGCGAATTATTTTGATGAATTTTACGATGTAGCGCATGATTGCATTTCATAACATTCACGATGGGGCTTCGGCCTATTTAATTGCTTCAATCCCATTGTGTGGATTGAAGTGTCTCGATGATTTACGATGTGCTCCTTTGTGGAGGGTTGATGGTCATGTATCCATCTCATGATGAAATTGGTACCACATGCATATTGCATATCAAGATGGTTAGAATTGCATATTCTGGATGAATTTCATGACTGTGTTGGTGTTGCTTAATTTCATGATCGTGTTGTTGTTGTTGCTGAATTTTATAGTTGATGATGTCATGATATGTTGTACTAATTTATTTATGTACTATATTCTTGTACATTTAGGATATATTATGATTACTCACCCTACCTGCTTGGAAATGTTGCCTCTTTCGTGGGTAACTTGCAGATGATAAAGAATAGGCTTGCAGTGCAAAAGGAGTTTTTCATGAGTCTCGGAGCGTGCTTTAGTGTTCCTTAGAAGTGGTTTTGGTCTATGTGTCCTGCTCTGTATCATGTAACACTGGGACGGGGTTTATTTGTTAAATTGTTTTCAGTTATGTTATTACTTTGATAAATGTTTTCTCATTATATGATGTTGAAATTTAGGATGGAGAAAATTATGTTTATGAAGTAAAAATTATGATTTTGAAATATGAAGTTTAAATTCCGCTGCGAAATGCTATATGTTATTCTTTATGTTGATTAACTCGTGTTATGGGACAGGACACTGTTTGTTTTGAATTATGATGAAATGTGATACCCTTCTCGATGATTACTCTGATATTACTTAAATATTTTGTTTTGGGGTAGAAGGGTGTTACAATTAACACTTGTTCAAACTGAGTACCGGGAAATCCGTTAGTTGGTCATGGACAAAGAAGGATTAATGAGATTTCTGGAAAATGATATGCAATGTTGATGAATGCAAATGCAATATGATGATGCTAAATATGCGAAGACATGGGATCAAAGTTACCACAAATTCTAGATAACTACTGCACTGATAATGGAACTGGCTGAATATAACAGGATCAAAACTTTGTCGTTGCAAGAAGACCAGAAAACCGGGTATGATGGAGGTTATGATATCCTGTCAAAAGCCATTCCCTCTCACAGGTGTTTTACTACGGGTTGTTGCACCCCAAAATTTGCCCTCACAAAACAAGACTTTGTGTGCTAAGAGGTTCACAAGGTTCACAAGACATCTTATGAGGTTCACAAGGTTCACAAGACCTCTCATGAGGTTCACAAGGTTCACAAGACCTCTCATGAGGTTCACAAGGTTCACAAGACATCTTATTATGTTCACAAGGTTCACAAAGTTCACAATTAGTCAGAAGATTTGACAATTCCCTCAGACAATGCATCCTCCTAAGCAATGCATCCTAAACTAGGGTTTTGACTTTAATCAGGCTAAATGGACTTCCAAGACTTCAAGTGAGCTTCATAACATTTTATATGTGTTTAAGAATCCCCATGACAAATTTCAAGACTTTTCTCAAAGGTTTGCTCAGTCAGATGATCAGATAGGTTAAAATCAGTCAAAGTAGTTAAAAAGTCAAACTGAGGTCAACTGTGGTCAAACCAAAGTCAAACTTCATTATTTTTTTTCCAACATCAAGTATATGAAGTAAAATTCATCATTTGATCAAGGTTTGATCATGATTCATCAAGGATATTTCAGATCATCAAGAATCAGGAGTTTCTAAATTAGCGTTTCCTCAGGAAAAGTTAACTGAATTTTGACCAGCCATAACTTTCACATGCTTCATCAAATTTTTCCCATCCAAATATCATTTTGAAGGAAATTGAATTCTCTACAACTTTGTGTCTCACAAGCCAAGCCCAAAAATGCTTCATTTGGAAGGTATGAGCTAAGACATTATAGGTCCTTTTGAAAGTCAACAAAAAGTCAACAACTTCAAAATGGTATAACTTGAGAATGGTAAATGATATGGACATTAAACCAATGGGGTTGGTTAGAGGACTCTTCAAGCTTTCCAAAATGTCCAAGAACACCCTCATATCATTAAAATTGAAGGATATGTGTCCTTGCAAAGTTGGGAAATTTTTGGGTGGTTTATGAAGAAAATAGGGTCTTAAAACCAAATTTTTCTAAATGGGCTGAACTTTTTGTGACCCAAAGTGTTCCATGACATCATGCACGAAATTTATTTGATATTTTCATAATTTTATTTTATTTATTTTATTTATTATGATTTTTTATATTAAAAATCATTTTAAATTTAAATAAAATATCAAATATGAAAATTTAAAATATATTTTGGTTCTAGAAGGTCATTAACATGAATTGGATTAAATTGATATACAATTGATGATGATTGTCTTGAAATAGAAAGGTCTCATTCAAAAATATATGAAATTTAAGTTCTAATCTTTTTCAATCTACAAAAATCAAAAAGTCCAAACAATGATCCAATCTTTTGACCTAGCTTCACTCTACTATAAGTATACAAGTTATCACAATGCATAAGGGACGATTTTTCTGCCTCAAGGATAAGTTTCATAAGTTCAAAATTTCATCAAAATTTGAAATTCGGTTTCTGACTTTGAGTGATTTTTCAGGTGAAATAAGGACATCAATCCCTTCCTTGAACATCCCTGATCATGTAGCAATAGTCATACGCATCTCAAACCTCAAGAATTGATGAATCCGAATCAAACTTTTCATGTCTTGATGATTTTTTCATTTTCTTATGTTTGTGTATTATAAATAAGATTTGATCATTGTTTCATGTTTGTATTGAGTTGTTGATTGTTTCTGGATGGTTTAATTGAAGTTTCACTACAGGTTTAAGGAGTTGCCATGGCTAGGGTTTCGGCCAAGCAATTAGGGTTTCATATTAAACCTAATATAAATGAATTTGGAAAACATGGGACGATTATGTAAGCTCTGGGAATCACAACGCCCTAATTAATTGAAGATAATTGTACTGTTTGCTTGCTTGTTGAGTTTCGCAGGTCCTGTGTGTGTTTGAAATCGCAGGAAATTTCATAGAGAAATTCACAGCAAAAAACGCAAGGCTAGAGGAGGAAGATGAAGTTCTTGGCGCCATCTGGAAGATTCAAAATTGAGTTTAATATTTTTAGAATTGTTTGTTGTTTTGTTTCAACTGATGCAGGTTAGCCCAGTGGTAAGGACGACACGTATGGATTGCATAAGGCCTTGGTTCGATCCCTGGGCGCAGCAAAATTTTTCTTATTTTTCCATTTAATCACAGGACTTAATATATTATTGATTGTATTGGTTATATAGTCAGTTGCGCCCTTCTGGCTGGATGGTAAGAGTGCTTGTGTATTGTGTGAGGGTCCTGGGTTCGAATCCCCCCAGGCCCTTTTGTGCTATTCTTTTTGTTTTTTGTCATGATTTTTCCAGGATAACAACAAAACCCCATGGAGTGCATTCCTATCACGTACGCGCAGCAGCCCAGGTGGTTTTGGAGAGGACCTGGGTTCAAATCCCAGGTCCTGTTTTTTTAGGGTTTTATTTTCATATGCTTTGTTTTTTTAATTAATCGAAATAAATTTCTAAAAAAATATAAGAAAACATTTTCTAATTAAATGTTATTTTTGTTAACTTGTCATATTATTTTCTTAAAAAATTTAAATTAGTGTATTTATGTTTATATTTATATGTATTTATATCATGTTTAAATTAATTCTTAAACCTTAATATTGTTAAAACCCTAATATAATCACAAACTCTAATTTCATTGTTAATTTTGATAATATGTTCTAAAACCCTAAAATATTTTATAAAACCTAATTATTTTTATAAACCCTAATTGTAAATATTAATTCTATTTGTTAATTATAACTTTTTTTAATTTATTTATTTATAAACTTTAATTATGTTATTATTTAATATAATTCTTGTATGTAAATAATTCTAGATTATGCTTAAAATAATTAAAACTCTTAATTTAATTTTGTAAATATAATTTATTTTCATAATATGTTTATAATTAACCTTATTTTTATAACATGTATATAATTTAATTTTTTTTCTTCTAATTATTAGAATATAACATGAATTGTTTATTTTTCTTCTTAAAAATCTTAAAAAATAATTGTTTATAAAAAAGTGAACTTTTAATTATTATGCTAATATTCTTGTTTATTTTATTACTAATTCTATTTATTTTCATATGATATTTATTTTATTATTACTAACCCCATTTATATATATATATATTGTGATTTATTATTATTATTGTTACTAACCCAATTATTTATTATTACTTATTTTGCTTATTTATTTAATTTGTTTTAATTATTATTATTATGTAATTGTATCCCTTATGTAATATTTGTAGTATTAATTTTTATTATTTATTTTAAATGCTATGGTTAGTAAAATAGGGAGTGAAACATGTTTGTATTTAAAAATTGAATTTAGATCATTAATTTAAAAGATAAATATTTGAAATTGTACACTCACACACGTAAGTCGATCTTTGATCGCCATCTCACTTCCTTAAGGATACCTCTCAAGTTGCCTAAACAAAAGGTCAAGTAAGGTGTAAAGCAAAGTCCCTCATTTTATATCATCTAGTCCCTTAATAGAGAAAAAGATCAAGTCCCTTCATGGTTGCCTTCGTAATGATCTTGTCCCTTTCGAATAAAGATGATAAGTCCCTTCGAATTGCTTATACACCTTACAGTTGCCTAAATAACAGATGTCCCTTTACTTGTCCCTCACACATCCAAGGTAATGACTACCTATTCCTTAATAATAGGGATAGTCTTACCACTTAAAGGATATTTAAGAACATAAAAGACTTAACTTAGGGTAGGTTCCTCTTATGTACTTGCTCACTTTCCAAAAACATTTCAAACACTTCACATTTTTCAAGCAATTTTCAAAACAAAGGTTTTATATATATCCGTACATGGATCATTATAAAGCACTTAAGAAAATTTCTAAACACACACTACACTTCTCAAAAACATTTTAAAGTGAGCTAAGTAACTAAGAGCCCATGGATAACCATGGATGTAAAGGGTGCTAACACCTTCCCTTTACATAACCTACCCCCCGAACCCAAAAGTCTTTTAAAGGTCTTTCCTGTTCTTTTATGCCTTTCCTTTGGATAAAATAAAAGTCGGTGGCGACTCTTGCTATCCGCAACATAACTAAAAGTCAGTTCTCCCACCGTGTTACAGAACTGGCGACTCTGCTGGGGATTTAATATTAAAGAGGGGTACCCTTAGGAATTAGATCACTTTAAAATTGTTTGCCTTGTTTGCTTTATACTTACTTGTTGGTCTCTTATGTGTGAAAGATCCTAACCCGGATCTAGTGTACCTTAGGTAAATGGCAATAGACCAAGGAAACTGTACGGCGTATACCGATATGGTTGATCTGGTGGCCATAGTTAGTGTGACTTCTTGGTTGGTGCTTATGTTCCTTAAGTCAAGTTGAGGATAATATGAGGCTGCCATATGTTGTCAATGCACTAACTAACTTTTAGAACCCTAGTTATCCCATCTTGGCCTTTAGAAAGTAGTGAAATAACCGGCTTTGATGAAGACTGAAGTTGGTTGATACTCGATACTACGCTCATTGAGATCCTAAACTTGGAGGGTTTTGGTTGGCAAGTAAGTTGCCTACTGAACAACCACCCTTGTGAAGGATCAATGATATTGAGATCCCTTAGAACATGGTTACTTTTATAGGACAGGATGAACCAACTAACTTCAGGGGAATGTACTTACCTTTAAACCTCATGCAAGCCTCTAAACCTAGGGCTATGGTGTGACTTGTTTGTGTGTGCCACATGTTTGTGATTGAACATAACATCATAACATCATGACATCATAAGCATAGCATTTTCACTAACCATTTCAAGGACCAAAGGATTTATCTTTGTTCTTTGTTGCAGGTCATGGCTTCTACTCGTCGGAATACTATCTGGATCAACTTTGTAGGGATACCTCCTAAGCTTAAGGAATTAGTCTCTCAAGTTTATGAAAGATCCCAGTTCATCAAGAAGCATGGTCACCTACTGGATCTAGTCACTTCAGGGTTCAATGAAGACATGATGAGTGTCCTATTTCAGTCCTTTGATCCTAAACATCATTGCTTCACATTCCCCGACTATCAGCTGGTTCCTACAATGGAAGAATTCTCCAAACTATTGGGTATACCTATCCTTGATCAGAGACTCTTCACATGCTTAGAAAAAGAGCCTAAACCTAAGGTTATTGCTGCAGCCTTACATTTGAAGAAATCAGACACTGTCCTAGAAACAAGAAGCGAAGTTAAGGGTATTCTTTCTAAGGTATTGATGGAGAAAGCTCAGGTATTCTTGGAGGCTATGAGCTATGATGATTTTGAGGAGATCTTAGCCTTATTAATCTATGGCTTAGTTTTGTTCCCTAATCCAGATCAGTTCATAGACGTGCATGCCATCAACATATTTCTGAGTCATAATCCAGTGCCTACATTGCTTGGAGACATCCTGCACTCTCTTCATACTCGTACTACAAAGGCACGAGGAACTCTGATGTGTTGCATACCTTTGCTATCTAGGTGGTTTATTTCTCACCTTCCTCGATCAGTGATGAAGAATGAGCAAGGGTTCAGATGGTCCAAGAGGATTATGTCACTCTCGCATTCAGATATTCATTGGTGCTCCAGATCTATGGAGAATGTTACTATCATTGACCGTTGTGGGGAGTTTCCTAATGTGCCACTCCTAGGCATAAGAGGAGGCATTAATTACAACCCTTCCTTAGCTTTACGACAGTTTGGTTACGCTCGGAATGATGGTCCACATGACATGTTGATTCGGGGTATTGTGTTTGATTACGACAACGATCTGCAAGGTTACCGTCAGAGATTCATACGAGCATGGGGAAAAGTGAACAAGGTTGACAGTAAGACTCTGGAGCCCAAGTACACCATTCCTATGGAAGCTTACCTCAGATGGGTGCGTTCTCGTGCTCAGACTCTTATGATGCCATATCCTGCCATTCTGCCAGTTACTATGGAGCCTGTTGCTGAAGGAGATACTTCTTATACCATCCTTCACCCAGACATGCCTACTGACATGGAAGATTTACAGAGGTATTGGATCCAGTTGAAGGAGCAAAGGGATACCTTTGAGGCTCATTACAAAGCAAGCCAAGAAAGAATCCTGGAGCTAACAAAGCAACTTCACGAGGAACGAAATCTCAACTCATACCTCAACACAAAGAGGAAACGTCCATGGGAGACTTAAAACCCCATCTCTTGTATTTATTTCATTTCATTTTCTATAAGCCCAAGAGGAAAAACAAATTTATTACTAATAAAAGTTTACTTTCTTGATTGTTTAAGCAAATTTAAATCCTGCGGTACTTGAAAACATTACATACGCATATCATATCATTGCATCACAGGTTTATTGTGCACAGGTTTCTTATCTTCTCGCTGTTTATTTCAGCAATGGCTCTTGAGCAAACAGTTAAAGATCTCCAGGCACAAAATGCACAGTTCCAAAAGCTGATCCTGAACTTGTCCAAGGGGCAGGATGAATTGAAGACACTGCTGGCTAAGAAAAAGAATCCTGAGGACAATAAGGATAATCAGTTGGAACAACTGCAAGCTGAGATGACAAAAATGAGGATCCAGATGAATGACCAGGTGGCTCTTATTCAAAGTTTAGCTCAGGGGCAAGAAGAGCTAAGAACCCTTGTTCACAAACTTCAAAGTAGTAGAGTCAGGAATCTAATTGTCAGTCAACCTCCGTTAAAACAAGCTGATTTTGTTGAAAGGAAGATGAGGATAAAAGAAGGTAAGAAACAGGTTGCCATTGATTGTTCTTCAGTTGAAGAAGAAAGACCTGATAAGGTTAATCCACCTCAACACAAGAAATATAGAAGGCAGTTTATCAAGTTCAGCACTCCAATGTTACAAGTTCTGCAATGCTTGTTGGAGATGAAACTAATTTCTTTGAAAAGTTCTCCTCAAAATCCTAATACTGCCTCTCCTCACTATAATTCCAAGGAAAGGTGTGAGTATCACTCCAACAGTCCTGGACATGATACTAATAACTGTTGGGCATTGAAGAAAAAGATTCAAGACCTGATTGACGAAGGAATCCTAAAGGTTACTCCAGAAGATCAAGTTGAGTTCTACTATCGTCCATCAAACACCGAAGCTGCAAGACACGTTGCCCAAGGTAGCAAGAAAGGAAGCCTACCTATTCCTATTGAGATATGGGGCACCTTGGGACATCCAAGTGGAAAATTTGATTTCATGGTGAAGTATACTGCTCCTCAAAGTTCACAGATTGCAATTGAAGACATTCAGCCAACTGGATGGGACAACATTTGAATTTTCATTTGTAATTTCTTTGTTTTGTTTAAACACTTACTATTATGTTAAACTTTTGTTTTCATTAATGCATTGCGTATGTTTGTCTTGAATTAATCCATTCGTTTCACTATATTTTAAAATTATGCTTCTTATTTTTATCTTGTGATATTTAACTCCTGATAAAGCTATAAGCCTGTAGAGGGAGGATGACGAAAACAATACCATAATATTAGGCAATATGCTTTTGAACAGACTATGCTGACGATGTACAGGCATTGTTTCAATTCCTAAACAGTGGAGATATAAGGAAGTTAATCCCTAGTCAACCCTTTTGAGCATATGAAGTAGGAGTTTTTATTCTCGCACAAATTAAAACCCTTATTCATAACCTGGGGCAGGGTAGTTACTCAGTTAACTCAAATATGCCAATTATTTGTGTTGTACACAACTAATGATGGTTCTCTGTAATCATTAAACCTGACAGTCAATATCTAGCAAAAGAAAAACCCACTAAGTCAAAATCTATGAAGGAGACTTAGTAAAAAAAAAAAATTGAGAAATCCCGCTGACTGTAATCTTGAAACAAACAGTTCAGGCAAAAGGAAGGGATAATAAAGCAAAAGAAAAAAGAGGTCACTATGAATCCTCAACAAAGAAAGATGACTGAATGTTCAAATAAATTTTCGGTTTCTGAACCATCATAAATGTCAGTGTTACAATTCCAAACTCCTTTGAGCCTCAATGCATAAGTTAACTGAGCATAGGACTGAAGAACATCATGGAGATTGGGTTGGGTACAAATAAAATTTGAGCCTTTATCCGTTGTTTCTTAAACCATGAACCAGGCCACGTTACAACCCTTTAAAAGTCCTAACTGAAGCATGGTTAGTTCGAAAGCGTACTGCTACAAAAAGGTATCCTGACTCCTTTAGGGCTTATTATAAACTTGAGTTAATATCACAGTTTTCTAAAAAAAAAATTTAAAATAATTCTTTTTCAAAAACTTCAAGACAGACATAAGCATTGCATTTTTGAATATATTTGTTTGCATATACCTGAGTGTTTGACAAATGGAGAAACTTACAGGATGAATGTTCAATGAACCAAAGTCCTTCCGATGAACAAAGTTGCTTCCTGGATCAAAGCCCATGTATACAAAGGGGCATAGTCATTATCTCCCAATCAAGGGAGCAGGCCATGATACTGCCTAACTCATGTGGGGCAATCAGGACAGGATTCAGTTATGTTTAAGTATCCAGGGGCAGATCTCCACATCTGTCTAAATTACCGAGGGTAACATTACAAAGTTCATAATGCCAGGGGCATAATCACTGTTTCCCAGTCAAGGGGCATACCAAATTACTGTTCAATTCATTTGGGGCAATCAGGTCCAGATTCAACAATGCTTAATAGCCAGAGGCAGCTCTCCTCATATATGTAAATTTTATGATGTCAGGGGCATATTATTGTGAGGCACTCTGTTTATTTCTCTTGAGGTAACTACATTCAGATACTTCCATTATGGTATAATTCATCCTCAACCAAGGGGCAATGCTTTCTCTTCAAATCTAATACCCGGAGCGTATATGGTCCATCACAATTTGAAGACACATTCCTCTCATTGTATTACCTTGATATTGGATTCTCAGCTGAAACCATGATGGAAATTAATTATCTACGCCAGTAGTATCAGATGGTGTCAGTATCATGTCTTCAGATCCAGCTATGAGGATATCTGGGAAGGTATTCAGGAAAGTTAAAAATTTCAGGAGCTCCAAATCCAATTGGTTATACACTCTCGAAGTTGAAACAATTCTGTTTTCAAGTTCAGCTTTACTTTTCCCTCTAAATCCAGATTTACTTTTACCCTATTTACATAAGCGAAACGTCCATTGGTTGTGTTTGAATGTATGTATGCTTTTAATATGATTGATGTTTACCAAAAATGCATGAAATGCAGTAATAGTATTTACTAAGGACGAACGAGGGAAGGAATTCAACAAAGCTTCGCCGGTTCATCCCCACCAGACAGCTACAAGTCCCCCAGTAGGGCAAATCCATCTTCATAAATACTTCGAGTCACATCTCCCCTGGAATTGATGTCCATCTCTTTTATCCTCAGAAGGATAATCGGGAATTTATTCCTCCAATAGGAGTACAACGAACGAAGACGGGAGGTTATGGATACCTTACTATCGAACGAAGACGGGAGGTTATGGATACCTCACTATCGAACGAAGACGTGAGGTTATGGATACCTTACTATCGAACGAAGACGGGAGGTTATGGATACCTTACTATCGAACGAAGATGGGAATTTATGAATACTATATTATCAAACGAGACAGGAACGAGTTTCTCATATTCTTCAGTGCCAAATCGGGATTTATTTTCCCTGGTCAGCAGTTGTTATACGAAGATATCCAAACGCTTCAGGCTGCATGATTCATACATACATCATCTACATCATACCATAATATACATATCCATAAGTACATAATACATTACTTAAGTGCATCATACTATGCATGCATACATAATACATAAACTAATATTTTCCTTGCAGGATAGTTATATGCAGGTAAAACAATATCAACAACTTATACCTTGGGACGTTGTTTATCCTCCTGAAAGCTATCATGACTTTGGGCTGTTATTTATCTTCCCAAAAGTTATACTTATACCTCGGGACGTTGTTTATCCTCCTGAAAGCTATCATGACTTTGGGTCGTTGTTTATCTTCCCAAAAGTTATACTTATACCTCGGGACGTTGTTTACCCTCCTGAAAGCTATCATGACTTTAGGCCGTTGTTTATCTTACCAAAAGTTATACTTATACCTCGGGACGTTGTTTATCCTCCTGAAAGCTATCATGACTTTGGGCCGTTGTTTATCTTCCCAAAGGTCATCTCATTATTTTGGGACGTCGTTTATCTTCCCGAAGGCTATCTTGAGACGTCGTTTATCTTCTCAAAAGCCATATCATTACTTTGGGCTGTTGTTTATCCTCCCAAAAGTATTATCATAACCTTGGGCCGTTGTTTATCTTCCCAAAGGTCATCTCATTATTTTGGGACGTCGTTTAGCTTCCCGAAGGCTATCTTGAGACGTCGTTTATCTTCTCAAAAGCCATATCATTACTTTGGGCCGTTGTTTATCCTCCCAAAAGTATTATCATAACCTTGGGCCGTTCTTTATCTTCCCAAAGGTCATCTCATTATTTTGGGACGTCGTTTATCTTCCCGAAGGCTATCTTGAGACGTCGTTTATCTTATCAAAAGCCATATCATTACTTTGGGCCGTTGTTTATCCTCCCAAAAGTATTATCATAACCTTGGGCCGTTGTTTATCTTCCCAAAGGTTATCTCACTATCTTGGGATGTTGTTTATCTTCTCAAAAGCTATATCTTCATACTTTGAACTACTTTATTCTCCAAGAGGTATATTTGAAGAACTTTTTTCCAAGTGGCATCTTTAAGCCCACTCAAGCATCTACAGCTAATCATCAATATCACTCTATGCACCGGTGAGTGCAAATTTTTGGGCTTTTATGTTCAATCCCCTTCAACCTTCCAGGTCACGACTGGAACATATACCAATCTAACTCCTCAGGTTTCAGAAAATTGAACAGGGGCAGCTGTTGCACCCCAAAATTTGCCCTCACAAAACAAGACTTTGTGTGCTAAGAGGTTCACAAGGTTCACAAGGTTCACAAGACATCTTATGAGGTTCAAAAGGTTCACAAGACCTCTCATGAGGTTCACAAGGTTCACAAGACATCTTATGATGTTCACAAGGTTCACAAAGTTCACAATTAGTCAGAAGATTTGACAATTCCCTCAGACAATGCATCCTCCTAAGCAATGCATCCTAAACTAGGGTTTTGACTTTAATCAGGCTAAATGGACTTCCAAGACTTCAAGTGAGCTTCATAACATCTTATATGTGTTTAATAATCCCCATGACAAATTTCAAGACTTTTCTCAAAGGTTTGCTCAGTCAGATGATCAGATAGGTTAAAATCAGTCAAAGTAGTTAAAAAGTCAAACTGAGGTCAATTGTGGTCAAACCAAAGTCAAACTTCATGATTTTTTGCCAACATCAAGTATATGAAGTAAAATTCATCATTTGATCAAGGGTTGATCATGATTCATCAAGGAGATTTCAGATCATCAAGAATCAGGAGTTTCTAAATTAGGGTTTCCTCAGGAAAAGTTAACTGAACTTTGACCAGCCATAACTTTCACATGCTTCATCAAATTTTTCCCATCCAAATCTCATTTTGAAGGAAATTGAATTCTCTACAACTTTTTGTCTCACAAGCCAAGCCCAAAAATTCTTCATTTGGAAGGTATGAGCTAAGACATTATAGGTCCTTTTGAAAGTCAACAAAAAGTCAACAACTTCAAAATGGTATAACTTGAGAATGGTAAATGATATGGACATTAAACCAATGGGGTTGGTTAGAGGACTCTTCAAGCTTTCCAAAATGTCCAAGAACACCCTCATATCATTAAAATTGAAGGATATGTGTTCTTGCAAAGTTGGGAAATTTTTGGGTGGTTTATGAAGAAAATAGGGTCTTAAAACCAAATTTTTCTAAATGGGCTGAACTTTTTGTGACCCAAAGTGTTCCATGACATCATGCACGAAATTTATTTGATATTTTCATAATTTTATTTTATTTATTTTATTTATTATGATTTTTTATATTAAAAATCATTTTAAATTTAAATAAAATATCAAATATGAAAATTTAAAATATATTTTGGTTCTAGAAGGTCATTAACATGAATTGGATTAAATTGATATACAATTGATGATGATTGTCTTGAAATAGAAAGGTCTCATTCAAAAATATATGAAATTTAAGTTCTAATCTTTTTCAATCTACAAAAATCAAAAAGTCCAAACAATGATCCAATCTTTTGACCTAGCTTCACTCTACTATAAGTATACAAGTTATCACAATGCATAAGGGACGATTTTTCTGCCTCAAGGTTAAGTTTCATAAGTTCAAAAGTTCATCAAAATTTGAAATTCGGTTTCTGACTTTGAGTGATTTTTCAGGTGAAATAAGGACATCAATCCCTTCCTTGAACATCCCTGATCATGTAGCAATAGTCATACGCATCTCAAACCTCAAGAATTGATGAATCCGAATCAAACTTTTCATGTCTTGATGATTTTTTCGTTTTCTTATGTTTGTGTATTATAAATAAGATTTGATCATTGTTTCATGTTTGTATTGAGTTGTTGATTGTTTCTGGATGGTTTAATTGAAGTTTCACTACAGGTTTAAGGAGTTGCCATGGCTAGGGTTTCGGCCAAGCAATTAGGGTTTCATATTAAACCTAATATAAATGAATTTGGAAAACATGGGACGATTATGTAAGCTCTGGGAATCACAACGCCCTAATTAATTGAAGATAATTGTACTGTTTGCTTGCTTGTTGAGTTTCGCAGGTCCTGTATGTGTTTGAAATCGCAGGAAATTTCATAGAGAAATTCGCAGCAAAAAACGCAAGGCTAGAGGAGGAAGACGAAGTTCTTGGCGCCATCTGGAAGATTCAAAATTGAGTTTAATATTTTTAGAATTGTTTGTTGTTTTGTTTCAACTGATGCAGGTTAGCCCAGTGGTAAGGACGGCGCGTATGGATTGCCTAAGGCCTTGGTTCGATCCCTGGGCGCAGCAAAATTTTTCTTATTTTTCCATTTAATCACAGGACTTAATATATTATTGATTGTATTGGTTATATAGTCAGTTGCGCCCTTCTGGCTGGATGGTAAGAGTGCTTGTGTATTGTGTGAGGGTCCTGGGTTCGAATCCCCCCAGGCCCTTTTGTGCTATTCTTTTTGTTTTTTGTCATGATTTTTCCAGGATAACAACAAAACCCCATGGAGTGCATTCCTATCACGTACGCGCAGCAGCCCAGGTGGTTTTGGAGAGGACCTGGGTTCAAATCCCAGGTCCTGTTTTTTTAGGGTTTTATTTTCATATGCTTTGTTTTTTTAATTAATCGAAATAAATTTCTAAAAAAATATAAGAAAACATTTTCTAATTAAATGTTATTTTTGTTAACTTGTCATATTATTTTCTTAAAAAATTTAAATTAGTGTATTTATGTTTATATTTATATGTATTTATATCATGTTTAAATTAATTCTTAAACCTTAATATTGTTAAAACCCTAATATAATCACAAACTCTAATTTCATTGTTAATTTTGATAATATGTTCTAAAACCCTAAAATATTTTATAAAACCTAATTATTTTTATAAACCCTAATTGTAAATATTAATTCTATTTGTTAATTATAACTTTTTTTAATTTATTTATTTATAAACTTTAATTATGTTATTATTTAATATAATTCTTGTATGTAAATAATTCTAGATTATGCTTAAAATAATTAAAACTCTTAATTTAATTTTGTAAATATAATTTATTTTCATAATATGTTTATAATTAACCTTATTTTTATAACATGTATATAATTTAATTTTTTTTCTTCTAATTATTAGAATATAACATGAATTGTTTATTTTTCTTCTTAAAAATCTTAAAAAATAATTGTTTATAAAAAAGTGAACTTTTAATTATTATGCTAATATTCTTGTTTATTTTATTACTAATTCTATTTATTTTCATATGATATTTATTTTATTATTACTAACCCCATTTATATATATATATTGTGATTTATTATTATTATTGTTACTAACCCAATTATTTATTATTACTTATTTTGCTTATTTATTTAATTTGTTTTAATTATTATTATTATGTAATTGTATCCCTTATGTAATATTTGTAGTATTAATTTTTATTATTTATTTTAAATGCTATGGTTAGTAAAATAGGGAGTGAAACATGTTTGTATTTAAAAATTGAATTTAGATCATTAATTTAAAAGATAAATATTTGAAATTGTACACTCACACACGTAAGTCGATCTTTGATCGCCATCTCACTTCCTTAAGGATACCTCTCAAGTTGCCTAAACAAAAGGTCAAGTAAGGTGTAAAGCAAAGTCCCTCATTTTATATCATCTAGTCCCTTAATAGAGAAAAAGATCAAGTCCCTTCATGGTTGCCTTCGTAATGATCTTGTCCCTTTCGAATAAAGATGATAAGTCCCTTCGAATTGCTTATACACCTTACAGTTGCCTAAATAACAGATGTCCCTTTACTTGTCCCTCACACATCCAAGGTAATGACTACCTATTCCTTAATAATAGGGATAGTCTTACCACTTAAAGGATATTTAAGAACATAAAAGACTTAACTTAGGGTAGGTTCCTCTTATGTACTTGCTCACTTTCCAAAAACATTTCAAACACTTCACATTTTTCAAGCAATTTTCAAAACAAAGGTTTTATATATATTCGTACATGGATCATTATAAAGCACTTAAGAAAATTTCTAAACACACACTACACTTCTCAAAAACATTTTAAAGTGAGCTAAGTAACTAAGAGCTCATGGATAACCATGGATGTAAAGAGTGCTAACACCTTCCCTTTACATAACCTACCCCCCGAACCAAAAAGTCTTTTAAAGGTCTTTCCTGTTCTTTTATGCCTTTCCTTTGGATAAAATAAAAGTCGGTGGCGACTCTTGCTATCCGCAACATAACTAAAAGTCAGTTCTCCCACCGTGTTACACGGGTCAACATCACGGACTCTCAAAGCTGAAAAGCAATAATAAGTCCACCATCTCTGAGAAATGGCTCATGACCAAATCAAGGAATCAGTTTAGCATTATATACTACTCAGGGAGGTCTCAGCTGAGTCCGGAAAAACAAGCATCCCCCATAAGTTCCCAGCTTCAAGCACTGAACCGAGAAAGAATAGTACATTCATCCTGAAGGGTACAATACTATCGTCATACGACCAATTTCTTTAATTGAGTTCCTATGAGAGAACCAGGCCATCCTATTCGCGTTCCCAGTAGGCCCTCGGGTGCGAATGGGTTTTCCAACAAATATGGTCTGCCAATGTCACCACTGGAGAGGGTTGTTTCCACAAAGGTCCTCAATGATTGGTCCCCAGATGCACATAACTATCAAGGTCGTACCCTGAAGTGGAGGAAATCCCCACACAGAATATTTCCAAGACGGTCGCAGTCTGGGTGTGGAACACATCGCCACTCATCATGGTGAAATACCATGGAAGTACAATGTCTATCCACGCTAAGCTCTAAGGTGAACTCGAGCCTTGGTATTGAGCTCATCTCATAATAACTACCCAACCTGCAAAAAAGAAAAACCAACACAGTCCAGTCCAACACAGTATACGGCAGTAATGCAATAAAGTAAATGCAGTCTAATAAATGAGATAAAGCAAGTAAATAAAATAACATAAAGCAAATAAAAGCAAACAGATACACAACCAAAAACAGAAACACGCAAGCGCAAGGATTGACTCGCTAAGGGAACCATAGAAACTCTGGTTAGGAGATCCCCGACAGAGTCGCCAAGCTGTCGCAACTCGAAAATAAACCCGGCGGAAAAAAACACAGAAGAGTCGCCATCGATACGTTTTTTATCTCGACGAGGTAAATGAGAACAATCGAAGAAAACCTGAAAGGAAAAGAAAAAGATGAGGTCATTGCAACCAAGTCTGGGCTCGGGAGTCGGTTACACGAAGGGAAGGTATTAACACCCCTTTGTGTCCATCGTACTCGATGGGATCCATGTTTGCTGTTCTGCTCAAAGGGTATAGTCGTCTAAAGCTCCATCTACTGCTAAATTGGAAAAGGACGGGAACAGAAAGGAAAGAGAACAAAAAACGAAAAAACAAAAACGAATGAGGGATAGAAATAAACAAACTTGAGAGGGCATCGCACCCCAGCCTGACGTATCTTATCGCAATGAGAATCAGAGTCTACGTAGTTCTTAATAGAATGGGATTTAGGTCGACAAGCATTGTGCATGTGCCTACGTATCTCCTAGTGAGAATCAAACCGCCGTAGTTCGGCTAACTACTGGTGACCACAACTTGCTTGTGTTTTTTAAGAGCTTGAACTGCTTATGTCTATGCTCAGGTGTTGTAGGCTCGTCTGGCATGAGTGCGTTACCGTCTTGCAAAGAGAAAAGTATGAGCAAGTTCTTACGTTAGAGTGAGTGAGATGAGGAAAGATTTCCCGAAGGGAAGACGATTATTGTTTTTTCAGGTCTTTTAAAGAAAAGTGTTTTTTTTGTGAAACAACCTCATGCTATGACTTATTCATCATGATAGATACCTTACACCTCACCCCGAAATGGGATGTGTGCAAGTACCCCATGGAAAAGTCTCATGGCACATGAAGGAGTTCATACTTTATTACGTGTTTCTAGATTTTCTTTAAGAGGGAGAAGAGAAAGGACTCAAGGGTTTAAAAGAAAAAACACTAGTTCTCAGCAGTACACACATTACTCTTATGACGGGATTTCCCACATCTGAAACAAACCACATCAGCAGGAGCATCTTCCTCACTAGTCCTCTTACCATCAACCACTTTCTATTTGCCTTTACCAACTGAAGCATCATAAGGCTTGCCACAATTCTGTTGGTGCTTACTCTTCCTCATATTAATAATCTTGTAATAAGCACTGTTATCTTCTTCATAAATCTTGCAGCTATCAACCAAATCAGAGAAGACACAAATCTTTTGATATCCAACTGTCTTCTTGATCTTTGGATGTAACCCATTCTCAAACTTGACGCACTTTGAAAACACAGCATTCGCCTCGTTATAGTGCGGGTAAAACTTAGCCAACTCAACAAACTTTGCAGCATATTCCGTAACCGACATATTTCCTTGCTTCAGCTCAAGAAACTCGATTTCCTTCTTACCACGAATATCCTCTAGATAATACTTCCTTAGGAATTCCCTACGAAATACATCCCAAGTGATATCTTCACCTGCAGCTTCCAACCTCTGACGAGTCTCTAGCCACCAGTCATCAACTTTAACTGCTAACATATAAGTCCCATATCGAACCTTCTGCGCTGGAGTGCAGTCCATCACACAGAAGATTCTCTCCATCTCTTTCAACCAATCCAATGCTCCATCGGGATCATACTTGCCCTTGAAGGTAGGTGGATTCTCCCTCTGAAAGGTCGCCAAACTGCGAGATCTAACATTTTCGCCAACGTTTGATTGATTCTACAAGGCCTGAGCCATTGCTTGCATAGCAGCAGCAATTGCAACATCGTTCCTTTCAGTCATCTCAACTTATCACTACAACATAAACAAAGGTTAGAACTAGTTAACAATACTCGATTGTTAAACAAACTATGACTCGACAACATGGCTGGACGGACCGACCTGTTCTGATACCACTAATGTAACACTCTATTTCTACCAGGCAAATATTAATAAAATCAAAGTTACAAAATTTCAACATACAAATAGGATGTTACACTTACAACTTATAACAAAGGCATTTAATCACATTTTAACATAGATACATAACAATGAAAGCTCAGGTGAAATGATGACGACATAGTTTAGTCTTTGTAAACAAAACAACTTTTATAATTAAGTAGAGAAATCATAATCTCAACTTTAATGACATAACATCTTTTTCCAACTGAAAACAACTTCAAAACAACAAAGTACTTTAGCGAGTTCAACTTAAAAATTCAACAACGGAAATGAAATCAACAATAAAACAAAAATCATTCATCCCCCCGAGTGTTACGTATCAGAGCGACGACATCGACTTAAACTAATGAAGGTAGACAATCTTCACTCTGGATTACCTGCACGTTACGCACGTAGAGGTAACATTCAAACAGAATAAGTGAGATATCAAACAATATAATTGGATGCATGATAAACAATACATTAAAACAGATTATATAAAAGCACCTTTTTCACAACATTCATCCAACATCAACCATTACAAATCAACACACAACAACTTAAATATGCAACATGAAATGCGACTCGTTATTATGAAAATGCACGTGGTACCATTGGAGCATCACTCTCAACTTAAAAATCTGTCAATTAATAGGGGTGTCAACAAGGCATAAGCCTTCAACTTAATCTGCCAAATCCAATCCAACTCACTAAGCATCAGCTTCAACTTGATATGCTATGTATGCAACATAACATGAATGTCAGAATAAAAAAATTAATAGTCACATAGCAACACAACAACAATTCAACATTGGTCATTGGACATAGGCCTACAACTTATATTTTCCAATAAATAGAGCCAATCCAACCAGATACAATACCACCTACAAATTCACAATTTTCAACAAAGGATTTATTATGTTGTGCATATGTTGTGCATATGTTCTCGCAATTTTCAACAAAGGATTTGTTGTGTTGTGCAGTTGTGCATATGTTTTCACAATATCCTCTCTCTCTCTCTCATTTTCAAAATCAATAGAAAAAAGAGAGTTTTCATCTAAGAAAACGAGAACATGAAGGAGTTAGTGAGTACAGATCTGTTGTTGTGAGAAGAGGAAGACGAAAGAAGGAAGAAGAAGATAAAGAAATACTGAGAGAAAAGATGATAGAGATTAGAGAGGGAGAAAGTGTGATAAAAATTTGAGATTTGAATTTCAAATTTTGAGCTGGTTTTTCATTGGTAGTTGTGAGAGAGAGAGAGAGAGAGAGATTTTTTGTTGGTTTATGTGCAGTATGTACAGATTTTGCAGCAACATTGTACTTTTCACAAGTGAGTGCATTTTTTCAATGAGGTTTTCAGTTCCATGTTTGAGATTTTTATGGTTCAGATTGAGTCCATTGTATTTTTAAGGTTCATATTGGGCTACATTTGCAGCTTAGTAGTGCATTAGTACCTCAAACCAGAAGTTAAGATTGAACTGAGGCAGATTATGGTTGGGTTTGGACTGCAAATACCCCTGATTTACAGACGTGGAAACTTGTATTAGTAGGGCCAATGTGTATTTAACTCAACCATCAATGTTCCTATATTATAGATACTCAAATTCAACTTTTGAAAAGTAACAGGTCATGTAGGAGAATGTGGAGTTTACTAAGGATTTTTGTGATCCTTGGAATTTTGTTTCTATTGAGGGCAATAAAGTTGGAGAGAGTCAAATTACAAACGTAGCTTTATCAAAATTACTATATCCACTTTAAAATGATTGTGGTTACAATTTTATGTAAGAATTAAAAAATAGGTTTAACTGCAATTTTAATATCTTTGTTTTAATTTATTTATTTTTAAGTTTTGATTTTCCTATTTTAAAATCTAAAACTTTTGTCCATTTATTTTTCAGTTATTTTGAGTTTTGATCCCTCTATTTTAAAATTCAAAATTTTTATTCTTCTATTTTCATATTTTTTGAATTTTAGTCCTTTTATTTTCATTTTTTTTAAACTTTTGATCCCCTTATTTAATTAGTTCCAAATTTAAAAGGGGACTAAAGCCCAAAACAAAACTTAAAATAGGTGACCAAAACTAAAAAAAATGAAAATAGAGACTAAATATTTTGGATTTTAAAATAGAGGGACCAAAACTCGAAAAATTGAAAATAGAGGGACAAAAATTCCGGATTTTAAAATAGGGGATCAAAACTAAAAAAATATAGAAATAGGAGTGTAGATGTTTAGAATTGGCAGAATTTTTGACCAACAAGAAATGTTAAATTCAGTTCAGAATGTCCTATCAGATGTTGGGACATTATCAAACAGAGTATAAGAACTTAATTCAGGATGTCACACCAGATGTTGGGACATTGTGTAAATGATTTAAGTTCAGTTTTTCAGGATGTCCCAACAGATGTTGTGACATCTCAAACCTGCTACCAGAATTAATTAATGACTAACTGATCTGAGAAATTTAAGGAAAGTTATCTGGAATTAATTATGGATGGACAAAAACAGAATAAGGCGCATATGTAGGGAGTGTTGTTATGAGACTTCAGCATAATCAGAAGAACTAAATCACCTAGAATCTAGGAAGTAACAAACCCTAATTCAAGGTGGAAGCTGCATGCGTTTTAGGACTGGATTAACCTACAGAAAGCCCAAAATCCATACACCTATTTAAACAACAGAATATCTCAGAATTGGGTACGAATTTCAGAAGACAAAATAGGGTGTTGTGTATTTTAATAGCAGGTTGTTTTGATTGTACCACTTTATGAGCTTTTAAGCAAAAGTGTATTTTGTGTCTTGATTGAAACTGTGAAGTAAGATCAAGCTGGTTTGTTTGAAGTATGACTTCAATTTTATTAAACTTGTAAACAAGATCACTGTGTGATTGAGGGGGAGCGAGTTGGTACTCATATCTAAGTTGTGTCTTAGGTAGAAATTGCATTGGGTAGATATTAAGTGAAAGATTAAACTGGGTGGTTTAAGTCTAGAATTAATATTACTTATAGTGGATTTCCTCCTGGCTTGGTAGCCTCCAGATGTAAGTGTGGTTATACACTGAACTGGGTTAACAAACTACTGTGTTGTTTATTTTTCATGCACTTTAAGTTTTGGTTAAATTTGTCAAGTGTTGGAACATCTCATTCGACATCTCATACCTGATCACAGAATTTCAAGGAGGACCAAAATTGCAATTAAACTTAAAAAAATATCTTTATTTTGAAAAATAATTTGGTAATTGTCTCTATCGATAAGGATGTCTTTGAGTAGGCACTGTAGTAAGTACTAGTATGATCATACTAAATCTCTAATTTGAGCTTAATTAAGGAAATAAATTATTCTTAATTAGTAAGATTAAATACTAAAACTAAGTAGGTTTCTCTACATTGTCTTTAATTCTGCTCTGGCTAGTGGGTGGTAACTTTTGAGAATGTTGTTTTGTTGTAAGTGGTTATTTAGTTCATATTTTTTGTGCTAAATTTGATTTCTTGATTCTGGTTTGTAACAAATTATGAAGATCTTGATGATGTCTGCTATCAATATGGATGGCCTATGAATCAAACAATTGTTTCTTATTTGTTTATCAATTGGAATTTAATCCTTGAGAATGAGACTGAACAGAAAATGAAGGTTGTACAAATTTCCTTTTATGATAAGATATTTTAGCACTGACTATTGATGGAAAGTCTTCAACATGACATAAACTTTTACAATTGAGTATCATCATGCATTCATATATAGAAAGTAAGTAGAAAACACTTCTCTAAATGCAAAGCACACTTATGTCTTCACCTCGTCAACACTAGCAATACCCCCATTATTCATCTCCTTCTCCACATAACTAGATGGTGTTTTGCGCACAATGACTCTCTTCTTTCTTTTTATTTGAGCTTCTGTGTTCATCAACCATTCCTACTCAGGCCTTTGGTATTATTCTAGAGTCCTTACAATTGTTTTTGGCTTAAACTCCTAGCCTTAGGGTTAGGGGCCTTGGTACTTGATTTCAGTTTCAAGATTCTATACCATGGGACTTTGGAAGAACTTGAATAGCTGGACTGAGGTTCGAAAGAATTATTCGAGATACCAACATGGAAGCTCAATTTGGAAAGATTATAATGGAAAAGGTAAAATGGAGGGAGAGGCCTTATCTTCGTTCTTTTTTACTAATTTTCTAAACAAAATGAAAGCTAAAGATCTGTTTATGATTTTTAAGGACTATAGAGCATTGTTGAAGTAGTTATCCCTGCAAAGCTGAATAAGAGAGGACATTGCTATGGATTTGTCAGATTCAGAAAGATTGAGAATGAGAGGGTGATGACAGCAAAATTGGACAACATTTTTATCCAAGACCATAAGATTCATGTCAACATCCCAAAATTTCAGAGAACGCTTCCTTCCATAGGCCAACATAATCAGAAACAACCGAAGTGATAAGAATGCGGGACAAAATGAGTTTGTTAGTTCAGTGAAACTTGGATGATCTTTTTATCAAGTCATTAGAGGCAATCAGCATGAGATTGTGGATACATACAACCATTTTCAATTTCAGGAAATTAACAATCACCATCAGAGGAAAATCTTTAGGGAAAACAAGCCAAAATTTGCACAATTGAAATTTGATTTAGATAGTCTTGCCATCTCCGAATTGGCCAAATGATTTGTGGGAGTTGTTGCAAAATTTGGTAGTTCGTATCATGTTCAAGAAGCGCTCCATGAACATGGGTTCTTTCTTATCAAGGCCAGACCATTAGGAACCAATCTTTGTTATTTAGAGGATGTGGAAGAAGGGGCCATACAAGCTCTGATAAAAGAAAACACAAAGTGGGTTGAGAAGTGGTTTGATGATATACATCCCTGGTCACCAAACGACATTCATAGTGAACGAGTTACATGGATGCGTTTTTACGGTATACCAATTCATGCTTGGAGTAAAGAGTGTTTCAAATTTCTTTCGGATTTAGTTGGTGAATTCATCTGTATGGATAAAGAAATTGAGAAAATGGAGAAGTTGGATGTGGCTAGATTTATGATCAAAACAAAGCTTTGTATAAATCTTAACGAGGTGTTCAATATTGAGATTAACATCACTGTTACTGTGTCAAACAAGTTGAAGATATGCATAGCCCTTTGCGACTTGCAAATCCATTTGTTGCTGACATAGAGAAATATGATGAATTGTGATTACTCACCCTGCCTGTTTGAATTGTGATTTCTCACCCTGCCTGTTTGAATGTTGCTTCTTGTTGCACCCTCAAATTTTCCCTCACATCTTCAAGATAATTTATGTCAAAAGGTATCTTCATGCTGATAGGAGTTTCAAAAGCTTAAAGACTATTCAAGGATTGAACATTCAAGCTCTCCTCCTAAGCAATGGGTTCCTAATTAGGGTTTTAATTCTCTCAAAGGAAATTGAACTTCTAAGACCTCAAGTGGACTTCATGGTGTCTCATATGTCTCAAAGTATCTCCATGTCGAGTTTCAAGTCTTGCTTCACTAATTTACCCGTCCTATTGCTAACAATCACATTATTTTTAAATTTGGTCTTTACAAAAAAAATTGGTTCATTGTTACTGACATTCTAACAGTAATTAGTTTTGCTTATTTAAAAATATACAATAGTTTACTTTAAGTTATTTGTATTTTTAAATGACCAGTAGTTGCTTGACATTCATATGCTTTCAAGTAAATTATTATTTTGGATAGATGAATTGACACAATTGGTAAGGAGGTAAGCATTGCAAATATAAGGTCATGAGTTCGTATCCCACCTCCTTACGTTTTGACATTTTTTATATTATTGTTGTTACTAACATTTAGTCCATTTTCATTAATTAATCATTTTAAATTTAATTAATTTATTTAATCTAAAATCATTTTATTTTTAATCATTATTTTCCTTTTTAATAAAAAAAATATAAAGACATGATTTTTAATTCATTTTATTCTTGTCTTATTATAAAAAACACAAAAACAGAATTTTAATTATTTGTTATTCTTGTCTTATTATAAAAAACACAAAAACATGATTTTTAATTTATTTTATTCTTGTTTTATTATAAAAACACAAAAACATGATTTTTAATTCATTTTATTCTTGTCTTATTATAAAAAACACAAAATACATGATTTTAATTCTCTTAATCATTCTTGTTTTATTGTTGAAAACTTAGTACTATATACATGTGCATTGAATATGGCAAAGAAGGAGAAAAAAGATGAGTCAAAATTGAAAGAGAAAGTTGCATAAGAAAAAAGGAAAGGTGGAAGAACTCTGAAGCTCGTATTCAGCAACTGCACCCTCTCCTACGACGATTTCGTCAACGCAAAACCGCGCGCTTCTCCATCATCAGCAATCGTCCACCTCGCCATCTCACACTCCGTGAGGTCCGTCGGCAAACCACTCCTACACTCAGACGAGATTATTAATCGGTATTCTACTTTTATTCATTTTTTCAGATACTATTACTGCTAATAGAGTTATGTTTTGTTGTGCGTTTTTCTTGATTTAGAGATGTATGTCATTGTGTGCTTAATAAGTGAAAAATAACTTTTCTTATTATTTTCTTTTTATTTTACTTATATCTCATAAAAGTTTTTTTTAGACAATTCACAATAGAGTCCAATATTTTTTAGTAATATTGTATTTAATTCAATTATTTTGATTTAGGAAAATTTATTTGAGTTTGTGTATAATTTATGATTAGACTTAATTTCTTTTTTAAATAACTTTGACATTTGGTTTTTTTAGTAATTCAAAAATTATTAACTATTTTTTTAAATCAAAAAAATAATAATAACAAAAACAATTAACTTAGAAATTCTTAGGTTTTTAATTAATTTTCTATCAATTTTGTTTATCTTTTATTTATTTAAATTTCTTAGAGAAAATGTATAGGTTGCACATTTAAATGTAATAGTGTAGTTTTTGTTTCCCACACGATTAAATAATGTAACTGTCCCAAAGCCATGTAATAGCGTTGACTTATTTTTCTCGCACTTTATATTCTTATTAGGGGTGGCAAAACGGGCCGCCCGCCCCGCCCCGCAGAAAGCCTGCCAAAAAAAGAGCAGGGCGGGCATGCCCGCCAAGGTGAATTGGGCATGAAATTCAAACCCGCCCCGCCCCGCCGGAGGGTTGCGGACGGCGGGCTTGCCCGCCTTCTTTTTTATTCTTTTTTTTTCATCTCTTTATAAGCTATTTTTAAATTTCTTTTTTGTTTTATTTTTTATATTTTTCTTTAGCTATTTTTAAATTGTAAGAGATGAGGAATCAAACTAATGTGATTAACAAGAAACAAAGCCAACTATAAAGAGAAGTAACTTCAATGTTAGTAAAACTATTGTGTCGCATATATGATAATAGAGAAATTCTTACTAGTTGAATATGTTCAGTACATAGTATAGTTTTAAAATAGATGTATATGTTAAGAAATAGTGAAAACTACTTTGCATATAGTTTGGTATATATGAATGTTCCAGTATATATAAATGGAATAGAAATTTCACAATTAAAAAATATTTACATATTATAATTGAAATATTAAATTAGAGTATTCTATATGTATTACAGTATAACAATGTCATGTATTTTTTTTCTCTGCACTGTGTATTAGATATTATGTATGCATTGCATTATAGAGAATCTATCATTGCAATATTTTATTTGTTAGAGTTTTTATACACAATATAAATAAATATCTATATTGGTACTGTATACAAATTTACATACTTTTTCTAAACTTTCTATATGGATGCATATAACAATAATTCATTTTAAATTTGAATTGGTTTACTATAATTTCCTTTAAATTTGAATCATGACATATATATAAATGCATATTAAAATAAATTTAAAAGAAATTATAATAAATTTTTAAGTAGTTTTTGTTTCAAAAAATTTAGCGGACTGGCGAGCCAACGTCGTCCCATTATGTATTTCACCCGCGGGTTTTTTTTTGCTTTGGCGGGGCGGGCGAAATGGGTAGGCAAGCCAAAAATCCCAACCCACGCCGTCATTTTTTGGCGGATGGCGGGGCGGGACGACAGGCCTCGACCCGTTTTGACACCCATAATTCGTATACTTGTATGTATATATATTCAACTATGTAGTAATTAGGCGCCTATGGCAAGACTTTAAAACAAACTCTAGAATAACCTTGACAACTAAGATAAAATAACTGAATGGAACACACTTGCACACTTCACCTCTAGGGTAATTTCTCTTGTTGCCTTTCGAATAATGGTCATGTCCCTCGAACATAGGGATACCTTAGCACGTTGCCTACAAATAAAATCATCATAGTCCCTTCGGTAAAAGATCATAGTCCTTCGATGTCCCTTCAAGTTTGCTTTCGATAAATGATTTAGTCCCTCGAAAAATGATGATAGTCCCTTCGAAACGCTAAGGTATTCCTACATGTTGCTTTCTATGACCATACGGTGACCTTACGATGTCCCGTACATCCAAAGAAAGGACTTATTACCAACTAATGGTATGGATAGTCTTTTTCCCTTAAAATGAAAGAAAAAATAAATAGAAAAGGACCAAATTTTAGGAGGATATTAACTCATAGCCTAGTTGCTCCTAAAAACTTTTTATCACTATACTTTGAAAACAAAAATAAAACAAACACTTTCTGTCTTACAATGGGCACATAAAAGTATATTTCTCAAACACTTTGCAAACTCCCTTGAGGACTGAAACAAGAGAGGATGCAAAGTTTGTCTTACAATAGGCACCTTTTCAAATATTCTTAAAAGCATCACACACACACACACAATTTTCAAAAAGTAAAAGTGAGCAAGTATGCCCATGGATAACCATGGATATGAAGGGTGATAACACCTTCCTTTCGTATAATTACCCCCCGAACCTAAAACTCTTTTAAAGGTCTTTTTCTGTACTTTTTTCCTATCCAAATAAGTTGGATAAAATAAAAGACGGTGGCGACTCATGCTTAACCGCAACATTTCGCTCTGCAAAAAAAAAAGTAAAAAGTCCAGTTTGTAAAACCACCATGATTACACCTCTACATGGGCAACGTGCAGATAACCAAGATTAGTTAATGGTGCTTGAAGAGTTAGCTTTGGAGTCAATTTATTCAATTTCCATCGTTTAGACGATGTCTTGCTCTGATATGTAACATTGGGAGGGGAACACTTGAATGAATTTTATGTTGTTTAGTTAGAAGTATTTTATGAGTTTACATGCCGATTTTACCCGATGACAATTATTGACAATGACCAAAGGTTTTTGATGTTTTGATGAAATAAAGCAAGTTATATTTGAAATTATGATTCCGCTACGTAGTTTAGATTTGATTATTGATATTACCAAAGAATGAGTATTTTAAATGTTTTGAAAACCCGTGTTATGGAGCAGGATGTTTTAAAAGATGTTTTATGAAGTAAACGTGATGCCTTTCTAAGTTGAACTATGATTAAATTGATTACTTCATCGCGTATTTTAATTGGGTTAGAAGGGTGTTACACCTTTCGTTAAACAGTTTGTCTTTTAACCTTTGGGTTGTTCTGTGAGAAACCAAAACTAACCATTTTCTTCAAAATATCCCCAGTAAGTCTTTACCTTCATTTAATTCCCAGCATTAGCAGTCTTCCCGATAATCCCCAACAGAGTCTCCAACTGTCGTACCTCGAAAAATACGATCCTTGCGAAGGACACAAAAAAACACAACAGAGTCGCCACCGAATTTAATTTATTCCTATGAAGGGAAAATGTAAATATCGATAAAACCTAAGGGAAAGGAAACGGTCATTAGAACCAAATTCTAAGTTCGATAGTCAGTTACATGAAAGGGTGTGAATACCTTCCCTTCACGTAACCGACCCCCAGACTTAGAATTTGGTACTGATGACTATTTCCTTTCCCTTATGTTTTATTGATATTTACTTTTTCCCATCATAGGAATAAATTAAATTCGGTGGCAACTCTATTGTTTTTTTCCGCATCCTTCGCAAGGATCGTGTTTTTCGAGGTACAACAAATAAGAAAGGAGAAATCGTCAGAAACAAAGCAAGACTAGTCGCACAAGGTTACAATCAACAATACAGTAAACCAGCAAAGACTCATATGCATCCTACATGCATTCTGGAGAAAGATGAGGTAACTAAAAAGGTTTGTCAGAAGCTCTATCGTGGTATGATAGGCTTTCTTCTCTATCTGACTACTTCTCGTCCAATTAATTTATTTAGTGTATTTCTTTGAGTGCACTTTCAATAGATACAAGGGAAACTCACTTAACAACTATTAAGAGAATCCTAAGGTATCTGAAGGGAACATCTAACCTTGGGCTGATGTATAAGAAAACATCATAATACAAGCTATCATGTTTTTGTGATGCAGATTATGCCAGAGATAGATTAGAATGCAAAATTACTTTTGGAAACTGCTAGTTTATGGATGATAATCTCGTCTCATGGGCAAGCAAAAGAGAATCAACCATTTATCTATCAACTAATGAAGCATAATATATCTCGGTATCACTTTGCAGCACTCAGATGATCTGGACGAAGAGTCAGCTGAAAGACTATCAAATACTTGAGAGTAATATTCCTATCTTTTGTGACAATAGTTCTGCTATTTATTGTCCAAGAATCCCATTTTACATTCTAGGGCTAAACATATTGAGATTAATCATGATTATTAAAGACTATGTTCAGAAGGGAGTTCATTCTTTAAAAAATATTTGTTGGCATAGACCATCTTTGGGCTGATATCCTTTCAAAACCCCTAACTGAAGATAGACTCGTTTTCATTCTAAAACAGATGAACACGGTTATATGTCCATAATGAAAAAAGGTGATCTCAGAATGTAGCTTTCTAAAATGGAAAAAATGACATTCTAAGGTTTGTTTTGGCTTGTTGGCTTCTAGGATGTGAGACTTCTAACTAGTAAAGTTCTCATGTATCATAAGTATCCAAAGTCGGAATATTCTCTTGAGAATGCTTCTGTCTATTGGAAACTGAAGAATTTACTTCATTTATGAGCTATCAGGATAGTAAAGGGTTTGTGATTCAAAATAAGACAGTTGTCATTTCTGAAGCACACCTCGTACTTGATATGACACAATGGGTAATGAGAGAATCTTGAGATTAGGTGATAAATATTTTCACTTTACTCTTTGTCGGATTTGTTTTCTCTTTTCAAGTTTTTATTATCATTGAAAAAAACTATTTATAAATTCACTCACTCAACTTCACAAACTTTATTACAACACTCCTACACTTTTACTCTTTCAAACCCTAAAATTCTCAATATCTCAAAACTCAGTTTGTGTTCTTGTTCATCTCCAACAATGGCTACTTATTTGTCTGACGCTCAATGTATGCTTCTACAACAACAACTGCAAAAACATTAAAGCTCTTCACCTAATCAATACGGTGATGAAATTCAAATCATATTAACTATACCAATAGAACAGTTGTCTGTTCTATCAGAGATGATATTGGATTAAGAACCAAATCCAATTGCCATCAATATTGTATATCAATTGTATTTATTTTATTAACTTACTAGTCAGATACCCATGCTCCCGCACGGGTAAAATTATTTGATACGGTATAAAATATATTTAAATGTATATGTAAATTTAGTAATATAAAATTGTATTGTGTACATATTTAAATTTTAAATTAGCTATTAAGTTTAAAATAAACAATGATTATATAAATTCAATTGTATTAAAATACAAAGAAAAAACGAACTCGTGAAATATAATAAAAGAATATTTCATATATGAAAATAAAGATTTTATCTTTTAAATTAAGGTAATTATTGATTTAAATAAAATAAGTATTGTATTTATAGTGACCCGTGAAATAAAAAAGAAATATAAAAAAACTCGTGAGATGAAGAAAAACAAAAAAAAAAATTTGATGCGATAATGACTCGTGAAATAAAAAAATTATTTGATGTGATATTAATATATTTAGATACAAATTCAAAATTTAAAATGATTTACTTAATTGTGAAATTAACAATAATCATATAAATTTAATTGTATTAAATAATTATATAAAAGTAGAGAAAAAAAAGAAATCGTATTAAAAATAAGGATTTTGTCTCTCAAATTAAGACAATGATTGGTTAAAATATAATAAATATTGTATTAATAGTGTCACGTGAGAAAAATATATTGTGTTGAGACATTATTGATTTTAAATAAAATTAGATTACTTTTAATTTTAAAAAACTTCTTCAATAGAAGAAAACGTTAACATTCTTCTATCAGTAAAATATTTTTTAAATAATCCAATTTATATATAATAAAGAAATTAATTGACATTGGATGTTGTGAAAAGTCTGACTTTATTTATTATTTTTAATTATCTATATTTTAATAAAAGTTTAAAATATAAGAATGTGTTTCTCACAATGTCTCATATTTTAAAAATTATATTAATTGATGTATCATTTTGATATTTATATTATTAATCTGAAAATTCTACTTTTATTTGTCAGTATATTTAAATGACCTAGATAAAAATAATTTTATTTTCAATATTCGTATATTTTTATAATTTAGTGTTAAATATAAAATAAAAATTAATATTACATTGTTCAAGCTATTATAGAATGAAGTTTATAGAAATTAACGGTTGATATAAATTATATGAGAAAGTATCATTTTACATTTTTCGGTGTATTGTATATGTAATTAACATTATTTAAACTATATGGATTCAAACTTATTTAAATGAAAAAGAGTAAAGAGGGGAAATCAAATTTTGAGAAATGAAAGAGAGAGTACATTTGATTGAGGTACCAAATGGTTGTTTAACACTTGACATGTAAAGAGAGGTTTGGTTTTTTTGTGACATTTGTTAATTACTTAATTGTCCAATTTTTAGTATAAATTAAAATGAATGAAATGGCAAGATGAGAAAGTCATGCAATTCTATTTTAAATGATTGATAGTAGATTACATACTACTCATATAAATATACATTAAGTGTAATCTTATTTGACACACAATTATATAGATAATATCTTTTTCAATAATTAAATATTAAAATGTCGTAATTATTATTATTTTTTAAATCGTGATATTTGCAAAGAATATTTTCTTGACATATATAACAATCTCTTTATATATTACCGAATCAATAAATGTTGATTTTTTTAAGGGGGAGATATTGTGTTAGCTTAGGGTGTGTTTGTTTCAAGGATTAAAATTATATTCCTTAGAATCATATTCCTAGGATTATTATTCTTGAGAATATTATTTCAACTTAAATGTTTGGTAAAAATTTAGATTCCTAGGAATAATTATGAAATTTATTTAATTTAATATTATAAAAATAATAAAAATAATAGTAAATGTGAATGAAGTGGGAAGTTATAATTAGTTAAATTTATTCTCATTGGAATGTTATATTCCCACTCTTTAAGTCTTGGAATAAAAATAAAAAAATCATGTGTAAATAAGATTCCTTGAAATAAAAAATACCTTGGAATTATTTTATAAAACTTGAATCAAACATGGGAATATACTATTCCCATATCAATATTCCCAGGAATATTTTTTTAAGCCTTGAAACAAACACACCCTAGTGATGGTGGACAAAAGTAGTGTGGCCACTCTGTTATTTATTCCTAATTTATTTATTTATTTTATTCAAAATTAAAATATCATTTTTTTTATAAGCAAGTGATTCCAATAAGCGAGAACTATGGGTTCTCGAACCTGATTAAAAAAACTGAGTCAAGAAACGACCCAGACAAAAAAAAAAGATATTGTTATCCAATTGGCCCTATGATATAAAAAACAACTAGTGTTTACAAAAATCATAGAAATTACAATTGGTGTTCCGGACTGGGCCTCCAGGCTGTATTGGGCTCCGACCCAATATGTCGAGTAGAGGCTCATATGCTCGGGCAGATACGTCTGATAGACGGACAGGGGCACTTAACGGTCGGGCACACATCCTAGTTGTTGGACACGCACTTAGAACGGGCAAAGAACACGTCCGCCCGTTCACTTGCCACATCACCCAACTGTCCCATCTCCTGAAAGATAGGGGCAGTTGAACCAAGGACCAGACCCATTAGCCAGGTCTTCACGCTTCTCACGCGTTCCTTGGCAGTTCTTCCTTGGGCCTAGCTGATCCAGCCAAAGGAAGGACCTTGGCCCAACGTTGGGGGCTCTCTATATATACCCTTTCTCACTAAAGGGTCAGGTATTCTGATTTCACTCTGCTAACTTACCTATTTGTTGTACCTCTATTAACTTTGGCATCGGAGCGCCTTTAAGGTACACCCACATCCTCTCCATCCACTTGCTGTCGCACTCAATTGCTGGAAGGCCCTCCTGATCAGGTAAGATCAGTGGCGCCGTTTGTGGGAAACTAGCTTCCCCTTCTTCCACAGCAGAAGATCAAAGCTCAAATACTCCATCCTTTCAGCATGTTCGGAGAACAGCCCAACGACCGCAATCGTCCCCTCGTCGACTACACGATTGAGGACAATTTGAACTACCATGAATCTGACGCCCAAGATGAGCGCCCTTCCACCCCGTCCCCTGAACCCGAGGACAATGGGAACCAACCTCAGATTCAGGGCCAGGAGATCAGTACATTCCAACCCATCCTCGTGCCCGTCAAGGGGGTGCCACCATGATTGCTATGGTGAACACCCTTAATCAGGCCAGCTCCATGCTCTACCAGCAGCACGAAAGAATCATGGCCCTGGAGGCTGACCGGCAGGAGAGCCGACCTCAGCAGGAAAGAAGGACGCAACAACGTCCAGAAGCGGCGAAGAAACAGGGACGATGCTCCCCGGAACCCAACAAGAAAAGGTTAGGAACGCGTCGTGATTCCGACCGATCAGGGACCTCGACAAGGCGCGACCGGAGCCCTGGTAATAATGAACTCTCCCCACCAAGGAGTGACGAGGAAGACCCACATTGCCCCCTCTCGCGGGAGATAATGGAGGCCCCACTCCCCAAGGGCATGGAGAAACCCCCAAATTTGGCCATCTACGACGGGACCACCGACCCCGACGATCACGTCGACAACATTAATGCGATGCTCGACTACCGCAACGACATCACCGGGTACCTTAAATGCAGGTTGTTCTCGAAAACTCTCAGAAAGGGAGCCATGGCCTGGTACAAAAGCTTAGCCCCATAATCCATCACAGCCTGGAGAGTCATGAGCTCCATATTCACGAGGCATTTTACAGCCTCTCGACGCCATCCCAAGACCGAGGCGACCCTTGAAGCCATGGTGCAAAGGAAGAATGAAACATTGTACTCGTATATCGAGCGATTCAACCAAGAGGCTGTCGAGGTGAACACCACGGAACATATGAATAAATACCTCCTCGAGAGGGGACTCTTTCCCAGAAGTGAACTTAGCAGGGCAGTCGGGATAGAGCCTCCCCGCACCCTGAATGACCTCCTGCATAAAGCCCAGGCTTACATTAGATATGAAGAAAACCAGGTCACCTACAACGCTCGCAGTAGTCGTAATGCCGGGGAAACTAACCATCCCAAGCACGAGGACCCGAACATTCCCCGTCACAACGGGGACAGGCGAAGGGAGGAGAAACCTCGCGAGCCTCGTGAAGGAAGAGGACCCGCAAGCCGATACAGTGAGTACACATTACTGACAGCTCCCCGCGAGCGCATCCTCGCCAAATGCATCAACTCCGATTTCAAGCAGGGCAGGGTGAGGTTCCCCAAACCTTCTGCACCCAAGCCCCACACTGACAAATCCAGGTATTGCAGGTTCAATAGAAGCCATGGGCACGTGACTGAAGATTGTGTCCACTTGAAGGACGCAATAGAAATTCTGATCCAAGAGGGTCATCTCAAACAATACACCAGGAAGAACGAAGCTTTCAAACACGAAGAGCAAGAAAAGAAGAGACTCCGCGAGGACACTCCTCCCGACGACTCTTCTTATCAAGTGGCCCTATGCGTATCACGACCAAAGGACTTCATCTTCCCTGATTCTCCACCAGAAGGGCGGATCACTGCTCTCAGCCCCTGGGAAGACTTCCCAACCGCCCTAGTCATATCGGGGGGAGGGATGAACGGTAAAAGCGCTGCCCTTTCGATATCCTTTTTACTAGAAGAGCTTCCGGGAGGTTCCCCTAACTCGAGCATCCCGCTGCTGATCAGAGCCAAGATGGCTCACTTCGACGTCCGATGCATCCTGGTCGACCAAGGCAGCTCGGTGGACATCATGTACGTCCACCTATTCAAAAACCTAAAGCTGGACAAGACCAACCTATCTCCATACTTCGGATCCGACCTCCAAGGGTTCAACGGGGCTACGACAAAGCCGCGGGGTTACGTCGAGCTCCTCGTCACCTTCGAAGATCAAGAAACGGCCAGAGAAATCAAGATCCAGTTCCTGGTCATAGAATACCACTCCCTTTACAACTGCATCCTCGGTTTCCCGACTCTAGCTAAGCTGATAGCGGTCCCATCCACCGTTCACCTGAAGATGAAGTACTACACCAAACTGGGCCACGTGGTCATAATCCACGGCGACATCGAGGCCGCCCGAAGGTGTTACAATGCTGCAGTAAAAGGACAGGCCACAATCAACACAAAAAATAACAAGAAGCCCAGGGTCGAAGAGCCTCCCCCCCAGGGAATCAACGCCATCGACCTCGATTGTCGCATCGGCGAAGACGAAGCTGAAGAACAGAGACCCGTCGAGGGGCAAGCTCCCACACACCCATTCCGCCCAGTCCCAGACGGAGAGTTCGAACTTGTCCCATTGGGTGATGACCCCGATAGGGCAGTGAAGATAGGCACGAGCCTGCCCGAGGAAACAAGGAAGCAACTCGCGATATGCCTCAGGGAGAACGCTGACCTCTTCGCATGGAACGCTGCAGAGATTCCCGGCCTAGACCCTGAGGTCGCCTGTCACCAATTAGCTTTAGATCGGGCGATCAAGCCCGTAGCACAACATAGGCGCAAGCAGTCCCCCGAGAAAGTGGAGGCTGTCGAGCGAGCTGTAAAAGACCTCCTAGAGGCAAATTTTATTTCTGAAGCCCAACCACAACCTGGCTCTCTAATGTAGTCCACGTTAATAAAAATAATGGAAAATGGTGCATGTGTGTTGATTATACCAATATTAATAGGGCTTGCCCCAAAGATGCTTTTCCTCTCCCTAACATAGATAAACTCGTCTACAATTCTGCAGGTTTCAAACTCTTGTCTTTCATGGATGCATACAACAGATACAATCAAATCCCTATGTAGGACATGGACAAAAGACACACGGCATTCATGACCCTGACCTACAATTACTATTACAACGTAATTCCCTTAGGGGTAAAGAATGTCGGGGTCATGTACCAGCGCATGATGAACAAAGTCTTCCTAGGATAAATCGGGGACATGCTCGAGGAATACATGGACGACATGATCATCAAATCACACAAGGAGATCGACCACGCACGACATCTCCGCAAGGTTTTTGAGCTGGCGAGGCAATGCAAAATGATGTTTAACCTTGAGAAATGCACGTTCGACGTCCGAGCAGGAAAATTCCTAGGCTTCTACCTCAGTGAGTGGGGAATCGAGGCCAATCCCGACAAATGTCGGGCATTCTCGGAGTTCCCGACCCTGAAGTCTAAAAAATCCATTCAATCCCTCAACAGGGTGCTCGCCTCGCTTTCCCGTTTCATCGCCAAATCTGCTCAGCACGCTTTACCTTTTTTTAAACTCCTCCAAAAAGAGGCCACCTTCGAGTGGACTGACGAATGCGAACAGGCACTGCTCCATCTGAAGAAGGCACTCTTAGAACCCCCAGTCTTGTCCCGACCACTGGAAATGGAGACCCTATACCTATATCTGTCCGTGGCAACCGAGGCCGTCAATGCCGCTCTCATCAGAGAAACCGACGAGGGACAAAAGCCCATATACCTCACGAGCAAAGAGCTCCAAGGCCCCAAGCTCAGATACCAACAAATCGAAAAGGTCGCACTAGCCCTCATAAACGCCGCGAGAAGATTATGTCACTACTTCCTCGCCCACACGGTCAAGGTGAGAACCGACCAACCAATAAAACAACTCCTTGGTCAACCAGACATGGCCGGCAGAATGTTGAAATGGTCGCTGGAACTTTCTGAATTCGACATCCAATACGAGAACAGGAAATCTCTGAAGGCCCTGGCCGACTTCGTCGCAGAAATGACGCACGGCCCAAAGCCAGCGGATGGCGCCCATAAATGGACGATCTTCGTCGACGGTGCCTCTAGCTCGGCCAGAAGCGGTGCAGGAATCATCCTCAAAAACGAGGACGGAATCCTGATCGAGGTCTCATTGTCATTAGCCTTCCCAACCTCCAACAACCAAGCCGAATACGAAGCTTTCATCGCCAGTCTAAGATTAGCCGAAGACCTAGGAGTGAAGGAAGTAAAAATATCGACAGACTCCCAACTCGTGGCATCACAAGTACGGGGAGAATACCAAACCAAGAACGAAAACCTCATCGAATATTTAGCATTGTTCAAGGAAAGACTCGAAAAATTCGAGAATTGGGAGGTCCAACACGTGCCCCGCGAACATAACACGCGAGCGGACGTCATATCAAAACTCTCCAGTACGAGGAAGAAAGGCGGAAACAAATCAGTAATCCAGGAAATCCTTCCTCAACCTAGCACCGAAAGGCCACCGCCCCCGCTCGAGGTAAACGTGATCGGGGACGCTCATTGCTGGATGACACCCATCTACAACTATCTCACAAAGGATGAACTTCCCGCGGACCCCAAAGAAGCAGCCACAACCAAGCGGATGGCGTGCTCATACGTCCTCCTCGAAGGGAAACTCTACTGTATGGGACTCTCCAACCCGTTACTCAAATGTGTCGAGGAGGAGAAAGTCCCCCGGCATATTAGGGGAAATGCACCGAGGAATCAACGCCCAACATCCCAGCGGACGATTGCTGGCGCGCAAGGCTCTTCGAGCAGGCTACTATTGGCCGACTATGCAACACGACTCCAAAGAGCACGTCAAAAAATGCGACAAATGCCAACGACACGCCAACATGCATCTCGCACCTCCCAATGAGCTAAAAATGCTCTCCTCCCCTTGGCCCTTCGCATGGTGGGGCATGGACATCCTCGACCCATTTGTAACTGGTTCATACAAAAACAAATACCTCATTGTAGGGGTAGACTATTTCACCAAGTGGATCGAAGCAGAAGCACTGGCCAAAATAACGGCGTAGAACATTCTTCAATTTTTCAAACGAAACATCCTCGTTCGGTTCGACATACCCCAGGTCCTCATCACGGACAACGGAACACAATTCACGGACGGAGGATTTTAGGACTTCGTGGCCAGCCTAGGCACTAAACAACACTTCACTTCCGTCGAGCACCCTCAAACCAAAGGACAAGAGGAGACGACCATCAGGGTAATCTGTAACACGGTGGGAGAACTGACTTTAGTTATGTTGCGGATAGCAAGAGTCGCCACCGACTTTTATTTTATCTAAAGGAAAGGCATAAAAGAACAGGAAAGACCTTTTAAAAGATTTTTGGGTCTGGGGGGTAGGTTATGTAAAGGGAAGGTGTTAACACCCTTTACATCCATGGGCTCTTAGTTACTTAGCTCACTTTAAAAATGTTTTGAAATGTGAAGTGTGTGAATAAAAATTTTCTTAAGAGTTTTATAATGATCCATGTACGGATGCGTAAAAAACCTTTGTTTTTGAAAATTGTTTGAAATGTGTGAAGTGTTTGAAATTGTTTTGAAGAGTGAGCAAGTATCTAAGAGGAACCTACCCTAAGTTTTAAGTCTTTTCTGTTCTTGAATCCTTTGAATGGTAAGACTATCCCTATTATTAAGGAATAGGTAGTCATTACCTTGGATGTGAGGGACAAGTGAAGGGATATCTGTTTATGTAGGCAACTGTGGGGTGTATTAAGCAATTTTGGAGGGACTGTCATCTTTATATGAAAGGGACAAGATCATTATGGAGGCCACATTCGAAAAGGGACTTGATCTTTTATTGTTAAGGGACTAGATGACTTTATTTTGAGGGACTTTTTGCTTTATACACCCTACTTGACCTTTTGATTAGGCAACAATGAGAGGTATCCCTAGAAAGTGAGATGGCGATCAAAGATCGACTTACGTGTGTGAGTGTACAATTTAATATTTATCTTTTAATTTAAATGACCTAAATTAATTTTAAATAAACATACATGTTACACTCCCTATTTTTACTAACCATGACATAAAATAATTAATTTAAACATTATAAAATATTACATCCAGGAGCAATTACAATAATAATAATAAAAGCAATTTAAATAAATAAGCAAAATATTAATAAGCAAAATAAATAAGCAATTATAATTGGGTTAGTGAAAATAATAAGAGTAATAAAATAATAAAATAATACTAAATTAAATGGGGTTAGTAATAAACATGATTAATAATAATAATAATGAAATAAGCAAGAATATTATAATAAACAAAATTTTTAAAGGTTAATAAGAAAGTATGAACAATTATATTAATTATTATAAAATTTGAAATTATATGTAAATTATAAAAATTAAATCAATTATGAACATATTATGAAAAATAAATTATAATTATAAAAATTAAATTAGCAATTTTACATAATTTTTAAATATATAATAAAATTATTTACATGCGAAGATTTAATTATAAACAATTTATGGAATTTAATTAGAATTAACAAAATTGTAATATTAAGCATATTTATATAAGATTTGAATTATAAATAAATTGTATGATATATATACATGTGATGAAGATTTATAAATAATTATTATAATAATAAGGTTAAATTTTAAATAAAAGAAAATTTTGAATTAAAACTAGGGTTAACCTAATTATTTACAAATAAAAAACTATTTTTTTACATTACATAATAAAATAAAATAACATTTATATAATAAAAAAAACTTATTAAAATTGATAAAGATGAATTAGGGTTTATGAAAGTTTTTAGAATTAAAAAAAATAGGTTTACCATTTAATTATTAATTAAGAAAACAAAACAATAACATTAATCAAACAAAGAAAATAAAGAGAGAAAAAAAAGGGGAGGCCTGGTTTTGAACCCAGGACCTCCCTGGAACCTGGATGAAGAGTCACCACTGGGCCAGCCTGCGCGCAGGTGTTAGAAACAAGGCTTTATTTGCTTTTGTTCCTTAATCCTGAAAATCAAGAAAAAAAGAAAGAAAACAAAAGGCCTGGGGGAATCGAACCCAGGACCTTGCAAACAATTACACAAACACGTTACCATTCCAGCTGGGAGAGCGAACCTGTTAATATAACCACTTTAATTCATAATATATTAAGGCTGCAATTAAAATGGAAAAATAATAAAAACTGGTTGGAGCCAGGATTCGAACACCAGCCCTCCAACAATACGCGCGTCTGCTTTACCACTAGGACAAGCACCAGCTTGTGAAATACAAACAGAAATAATACATAATATTTTTAAACAAACTTTTGAATTATGAAACACGCGCGCAAAAGACCATCTTCTTCCTCAAGCCCTGCAACTTTTGCTGCGAATTTTCCTGCAACATTTCCTGCGAAATTTAAATTGCAGCAAATCCTATAAAACTCAAACATCAACAAAACAGTAAAGTTTCACAAAATTGAAACCATCATTGAATTCCAGACAACATTTGCAATCATCCTATGTCTCTAGAAATTATTTATATTGGCTCAATCGTTGAATCCCAATTTGGCCGAAGAAACCCTAATAATGGTGTCTAAGCATTCGTGCATCCAAACTTCAATTCACCTGCCCAGAAATCATCCTTATGCAATAACAAACCAGATTATAGGCACAAAAACAGTTTATAATGAACAAATTAATGAAATCGAAAAATGAAGAAAACAAGAACAATGTTCATTCGGTTCATGCAATTCATGAGGTTTTTGATGCAAATAATGATTGGTAATGATTCAGTGATGTCCAGGGATCACTCTTATGTCCTTCAAATACCTTCAAAGGCCTTGTATAAGGGAAACCGAATTTGAGTTTTGGAGAGGTTTTTGAAATTTGCAAACTTACACTTTTGAGCTGGAATTCGTGAATAGTGATTAGGGTTATCTCATGTACTTATAGAGTGATCAATTAGGTCAGAAAAACTTGATACTTGTGTGAGAAGTTTGATCCAAAAAGATTCAAAAAGATAGGCTTTGAAAAATCAAATATTTTTGCATAAACACTTGCTATTTTAGGCCAATCATCATGATCTTCTTTCCACTTTAATTCCAATCATATTTATGAATTTCTAGAAGCTTAATCTTTTTTAAATCTTAGACTTTTATATTTTATTTTAATTTAAAATGATTTTTAATGAATTAAATCAAAATAAATAAAAATAAAATGATAAAAAATCTGATTTTTGTTGACTTGGGTCGTGCATGAGGTCATAGTATGGATTGGGTCATCATATAGCAAGCCCATTTAGAAGAAATTGGTTTTAGACCTCCATTTTCTTCATAAACCAACCAAAAATTTCCCAACTTTGCAAGGGCATACATCCTTCAATTTTAATGCTATGAGGGTGTTCTTGGACATTTTGGAAATCTTGAAGGGTCCTCTAACCAACCCCACTGGTTTCATGTCCATATCCTTTACCATTCTCAAGTTATGCCCTTTTGAAATTGTTGACTTTTTGTTGACTTTCAAAAGGACCTATAATGTCTTAGCTCATACCTTCCAAATGAAGCATTTTTGGGCTTGGATTGTGAGACACAAAGTTGTAGAGAACTCAATTTCCTTCAAAATGAGCTTTGGATGGAGACTTGGTGATAAAGCATGTGAAAGTTATGGCTGGTCAAAGTTCAGTTGACTTTTACAAAGGAAACCCTAATTTAGAAACTCCTGATTCTTGATGATCTGAAATATCCTTGATGAATCATGATCAACCCTTGATCAAATGATGAATTTTACTTCATATACTTGATGTTGGCAAAAAATCATGAAGTTTGACCTTGGTTTGACCACAGTTGACCTCAGTTTGACTTTTTAACTGCTTTGATTGATTTTGACTTATCTGATCATCTGACTGAGCAAACTTTTGAGAAAAGTCTTGAAACTTGTCATGGGGGTTCTTACAAAAATATAAAATGTTATGAAGCTCACTTGAAGTCTTGGAAATCCATTTAGCCTGATTAAAGTCAAAACCCTAGTTTTGGATGCACTGCTTAGGAGGTGCATTGTATGAGGGAATTGTCAACTCTTCTGACTATTTGTGAACTTTGTGAACCTCATGGGAGGTATTGTGAACCTTGTGAACCATCATAAGATGTCTTGTGAACCTTGTGAACCTCATGGGAAGTCTTGTAGACTCCATGAACCTCATGAAAGGTCTTGTAAGTATTGTGAATCTTGTGAACCTTGTGAACCTCATAAAGTGACTTGTAGACTTCATAAACTTCATGAAAGGTCTTGTGAACTTTGTGAACCTTCTTAGCACACAAAGTCTTGTATTGTGAGGGCAAATTTTGGGGTGCAACAGCTGCCCCTGTTCAATTTTCTGAAACCTGAGGGGTTAGATTGGTATATGTGCCAGTCGTAACTTGGAAGGTTGAAGAGGATTGAACACAAAAGCCCAAAAATTTGCACTCACCGGTGCGTAGAGTGATATTGATAACTAGCTGAATATGCTTGAGTGGGCTTAAAGATGCCACTTGGAGAAAAGTTCTTTAGGTAAATTTCTTGGAGGATAAAGCAATCCAAAATATGAAGGTAAAGTGATAGCTTTCAAGAGGATAAAGCAGTCCTGAGGTAATAATATGCTTTCAGGAGAATAAACAACGTCCTGAGGTAGGGGTTATAGCTTTCAGGAATATAAATAACGTCCCGAGGAGATAATATGCTTTCAGGAGGATAAAAACGTCCTGAGGAAGTGGTAACCTTTGGGAAGATAACAACGACCCAAAGTAATAATATGCTTTCAGGAGGATAACAACGTCCTAAGGAAGTAGTGATAGCTTTCAGGAAGATAAACAACGTCCCGAGGAGATAATATGCTTTCAGGAGGATAAACAACGTCCTGAGGTGATGATATGCTTTCAGAAGGATGAACAACGTTCTGAGGTATAAGAAGCTTTCAGGAGGATAAAGCAGTCCTGAGGGATTGATAACTTTCAAGAGGATAAAGCAGTCCTGATAGTCGCAAGTCTGTTTGCTGGAGAATTAACCTGAAAACAAGGTAGCACTCTGTATGGTAATATTAGTTTATGCATTATGTATGCATGTATGATATGATGCACTTAAGTAATGTATCTATGGATATGTATGTTATGGTATGATGTAAATGATGTATGTATGATATGATACTGCCTGAGGTGTCTGGATATCTTCGTATAACAACTGCTGGCCAGGGAAAATAAATCCCGATTCGTTTGAAGAATATGAGGAACTTAGTCCCGTCTTGTTTGATAATATATTATACATAACCTTCCGTCTGCTGGGGATAGCAAGGTACACATAACCTCCCGTCTGCGTTTGATAGTAGGGTAGATATAACCTCCGTCTTCGTTCGTCGTACTTTTATTGGAAAGTAAATTCCCGAATATCCGTATGAGGATAAAAGAGATGGATATAACTTCCAGGGGAGTTGTGACTTTATGAAGATGGATTTGTCCTACTGAGGGTTTGTAACTGTCTTGTAAAGATGAACCGGCGAAACTTTGTTGAGATCCTTCCCTCGTTTGTCCTTAGTAAATACTATTACTGCATTTTCATGCATTTCTGGTAAACATCAATCATATTAAGCATACATGCATTTCTGGTAAACATCAATCATATTCAAAAGCATACATACATTCAAACACAACCAATGGACGTTTCGCTTATGTAAATAGGGTAAAAGTAAATCTAGATTCAAAAATGGAATTTTATTTATATCAAAGAGTGACTTATACATAGGTAAGTTTGTTCAAGGAGACATAAACCCTAGTAAGAGGATTTTGTCATAAAGTTTTACAAAACAAAGAGAATCAGCTATGTGGGAAATAATCCTATTGAGTTTCAATTCTACTATTGCCATTATCTTCAAGTGTCTCATCTTCTGCTGTTGAGACGGAAACGATTGGACTGAGCTTTATCTATTCAAACTTGAGTAAGTAACACAACTGGTTGCAGTTTCATGGGTGATCTAAACGAGACATAGTCATACGCTTTAATCCCTAACTTTTGCCTGGATTTCCCTTTCAGGTTTTCAATCCACCGGGATACCCTTTTTTGCCCAAGCTGCCTTTTCAGGTTTTCAACTTGCCGGGTGTACATCTTTTTATATATATCCCTAATTTTTGCCCAAACCCTTTTGGTTCGCCGGGATGCCCTTATTTTTTCCTAGGCCAGTCAACCTAGCGGGTCTCTTTTCATGCGTAGTATTTTTTAACTATGTCTGCGTTTACAGGCTGTGGGAAGTATTCACCATCCATAGTAGTAAGTATCATGGCGACTCCTGAGAATATTGTTTTGACCACAAATGGTCCTTCATATGTTGGAGTCCACTTGCCCCTAGGATCACCCTGTGGTAATATGATACGCTTGATTACCAAATCACCAGCCTGATATACCTTTGGCTTAACCTTCTTGTTAAAAGCCTTGATCATTCGTTTCTGGTACATCTGGCCATGACAAACTGCTGCTAGTCTCTTTTCATCAATCAAATTTATCTGGTCAAGTCGAGTCTGAATCCACTCATCTTCATTCAAGCCTGCATCCTTCATAATTCTTAAGGAGGGAATCTGAACTTCAATGGGCAGAACTGCTTCCATACCATAGACTAAGGAGAATGGGGTTGCCCCTGTAGAAGTACGTATTGTGGTACGATAACCATGAAGAGCAAATGGTAACATCTCATGCCAATCCTTGTAAGTAACAGTCATCTTCTGTACAATCTTCTTAATGTTCTTATTAGCAGCTTCAACTGCCCCATTCATCTTCGGACGATACGGAGAAGAGTTATGATGCTTAATCTTGAACTGCGTGCAGAGACCAGTAATCATAGTGTTGTTCAGATTAGAGCCATTGTCAGTGATAATCCTTTCAGGGATGCCATACCTACATATGAGATTATTCTTAATGAATCGAGCCACAACATTCTTAGTAACAGATGCAAATGAAGCTGCCTCTACCCACTTCGTGAAGTAATCAATAGCAACCAGGATGAAACGGTGCCCATTAGAAGCAGTAGGTTTGATTTCACCAATCATATCAATGCCCCACATGGCAAAAGGCCAAGGAGCAGTCAACACATTCAATGGTGATGGAGGTATATGTACTTTATCAGCATAGATTTGACACTTGTGACATGTTCTGGAGTGTTGATAACAATCAGCTTCCATGGTAGACTAATAGTAACCTGCTCTCAATATCTTCTTTGCCATGGTATGACCACTAGAATGAGTGCCAAAGGTCCCATCATGCATATCTTCCATAATCTCAGTTGCTTCTTTCTTATCCACACAACGAAGCAAAGTTGAATCATGATTGCGCTTGTACAAAATGCCATTACTCAAAAAGAACTTAGCAGAAAACCTTCTCAGAAATTTCCTATCTTTGACAGATGCCCCTTCAGGGAACTCCTGAGCTTCAAGATATCTTTTTACTTCATAGAACCAAGGCTTCTCCTCTGCCCCTTCTGTGTCAATCTCATTGCAGTATGCAGGCTTTTCAAATCTATCAATAGTAATCTTGGGAGCTTCATCATCCCAGCTGATCTCAAACATGGATGCCATGGTGGCTAAGGCATCTGCCAACTGATTCTCTCTTCGTGGAATATGTCCAAAGGTAACTTCTTTGAAATGTGGGATCAAAGACAACACATACTCTCTGTAAGGAATGAGATTATCATGCTTGGTGTCCCAATCTCCTTTGATCTGACTAACTACCAGGGCTGAATCTCCATATACATCAAGGAATTGAATCTTCATATCGATAGCAGCTTTAATACCCAGGATACATGCCTCATACTCAGCCATGTTATTGGTACAATAGAAACAAAGTCTGGCAGTAATCGGGGTATGACAACCTTCAGGGGAACTAATCACAACACCAACACCATTACCAAGTGCATTAGAGGCACCATCAAAAACCATAGTCCATCGGGATCCTTGTTCAGGTCCGTCATATTGTCCAGGTTCTTTGGTAATAATCATAACATCTTCATCAGGGAACTCAAAACTCATTGACTGGTAATCATCCACTGCTTGATGAGCCAAATGATCAGCAACAACACTTCCTTTGATGGCCTTCTGAGTAGTATACTGTATGTCATATTCTGTCAAGATCATTTGCCATCTTGCTATTCTTCCGGAGAGAGCAGGTTTCTCAAATATGTATTTGATTGGATCCATCTTTGAAATCAACAAGGTAGTATGAGTCAACATATACTGTCTTAGTCGGCGAGCAGCCCATGCCAAAGCGCAGCAAGTTTTCTCGAGCAGTGAGTATCTTATTTCACAGTCGGTAAACTTTTTGCTAAGGTAGTATATTGCCTGCTCTTTTCGACCAGACTCGTCATGTTGCCCCAAGACACACCCCATTGAGTTGTCTAACACTGTTAAGTACATAATCAAGGGTCTTCCATCAACTGGTGGCATCAAAATTGGAGGTTCTAGCAGATATCTCTTGATTTCATCAAAGGCAGTCTGGCACTCATCATTCCATTCCATCACCAGATCTTTCTTCAACAACTTGAAGATTGGCTCACAGATGGCAGTTAATTGGGAAATAAATCTTGCAATGTAATTCAATCGTCCCAAGAAACCTCTAACCTCCTTCTCAGTACGGGGAGCTGGCATCTCTCGTATAGCTTTCACTTTTGCAGGATCCACTTCAATACCTTTTCCACTGACTATGAAACCCAGAAGTTTACCAGATCTAACTCCAAAAGTACACTTGTTTGGGTTCAATCTCAACTTGTATTTCTTCAACCTCTCAAACAACTTATGTAGATGATCAAGATGTTTCTCTTCATTCTGGGACCTGGCTATCATATCATCCACATATACCTCTATCTCATGATGAATCATATCATGAAACAAAGCCACCATAGCACGCTGATATGTTGCCCTGTTTAAATCATCTTTGGGGATAGCCTTGTTCAAATCTCTGTAGTCCACACACATACGTACCTTACCATCTTTCTTAGGTACCGGCACCACATTTGCAACCCACTGAGGATAAGAAGTCACTGCTAAGAACCCTGCATTGAATTGTTTCATTACCTCTGCTTTGATCTTTTCTGACATCTCAGGACGCATACGACGAAACTTCTGCTTCTTTGGACGACAATCTTCTTTTACTGGTAAACGGTGAACCACAATGTCTGTATCCAACCCTGACATGTCTTCATAAGACCAAGCAAAGATCTCCACATAGTCACGTAGCGTCTGAATCAATCTGCTCTTGACACTATCTTCTAAATCAGCCCCTATCTTGACTTCTTTCCTGTTTTCTTCAGTTCCCAGATTCACAACTTCGACTGGCTCTTCATGTGGCTGTATGGCTTTCTCTTCTTGTTGTAACAACCTAGCAAGCTCTACAGGTACTTCACAATCGTCCTCATTTCCGTCTTCAGTTTGATAGATCGGATTCTCGAAATTATAATTGGCAATAGTAGAACTGTGATCAACAGGATCCAGAGTGGATGAGGATCTGCATTTTAGTGATGTGGGTGTGTGTAAGAACACATAGCTGATAAAACAAAAATAAAAGAAAAGAAAGACAAGGAACACAATATTTACGAAACGAAACGTCCACTGATTTTTATTGAATGAAGTATGCAAATGAAATGACAGCCCGTAACAAGCACACCATTGTGCCCCGGGTAAGGCACAAGGCTTGAGAGTTCTAATTGTTCAAGAAATTACAAACTTAAAAAGCAACAATACAGTAATAGTATTTACTCCTGACTAAAGGAGATAGGAACAACATCTTCAGCTTTCCAATTATTGAGTCCAGCACCCACAGTAGGAAAAATCCAAGCATCCAAGTTGTAGTCTTCATCATGGTCACCCACAACATTGATTTGATCTTTCATAACCCCTTGATTGGTGATACGAATAGCACGAGCACGACGAACAGCCTTCTGGGACTCTGCACTGAAACCCAAACCAAATTTGTCAGACTTGTATGGGATATCAGGAAGCTGACCCCAAATAGTACAACCACCTTCATCCACCACAGCTCTAGCATCTTTAAGGGAGGCCATTGTTGGAGGTATTCTGGTAACCACAGGAACTTTCTTGACAACCGGAGGAGCTTCATAATCATTAACAATCCAAGGAACCACTTCGAATGTCTGACACGGAGTTTCAACATATTCACCTTCCACTTCCAGATACTTGAAGGTGTTCACATGGCTGACAAAATATTCTTCCTCTCCATAGACAGTAACAACCTTTCCTTCTACCGGATATCTCAACTTCTGATGTAATGTAGAGGTTACAGCACCTGCCCCATGGATCCAGGGACGACCAAGCAAACAGGAGTACGAAGGACGAATATCCATCACATAAAATGTAGCATTGAAAATTTGAGAACCAACTTTGATTGGAAGATCAATTTCTCCATGCACCACTCTTCTAGAACCATCAAAAGCCTTCACCACTATGTTACTGGGTTTCAGCACAGCATCTTCAGGACTCAGCTTATTCAGGACTTCTTTGGGCAACACATTCAGAGAGGAACCATTGTCTATCAATACATGTGACAGGGTAGTGCCCCTGCATTCAATTGAGATATGTAGAGCCCTGTTATGATCCCTCTTGGCAGGGGTCAAATCAGCATCAGAAAACCCTAACCCATTATCATAGGTCAGGTGGGCAACACAATTCTCAAACTGGTCAACAGAAATTGCATTGGGTACATGAGCAGTCTTCAGAAACTTAATCAAAGCTTTGGCATGAGCTTCAGAACATAACAACAAAGATAGCATAGAAATCTTGGATGGAGTATGCCCCAACTGATCAACAATGTCATAATCACTCTTGTGAATGATTTTCAATACTTCTTCCATCTGCTTAGCAAGATCATCAGCAACTGGCACATCAGTAGGTACCGGTTCAATAACAGGACCTTTGCCCCGAGCATCAGTGGTGGAGGTAGCAGCAGGAGTAACTGCATTCTTGGAAGTAACTGGAGGAGAGAAGACTCTTCCACTTCGTGTGATCTTACTAGACCCAGCAATATTATCAACATCAACAGGCACATCAGCTAAGGGCTCCTGCTTAACACCATGGATGTAAACATCAGACCCAGAATGCCAAGGCACAGCTTTATCAGACGTATACGGAATAGGACCAGGAGTAGTAATGACCATAGGAGCCACTCTGGCTTCAGCAACAATCTTCACAGGGCCTTCAGCAGTAATCTTAATTGGACCCTTATGAGTGATTTTAACAGGTCCCTTGGAAGTGATTCTTACCGGCACTTTGTCAACCATGTCAACCTCTTCAATCTTCCTACCTTGAGTAATATGATCCACCATACTCTCTACAGATGATGGAGTCCTTTCAAACACTATGGTATACTTATCCATGAGACTTTGAATTCCATCTCTCAATCTCCAACAACTATCCTGCTTATAAGTACAATACAAACAATCTTCACGACAACCTGGAAAGAACCCAGCTTGTACTAACTTCTTCTTGATGACAGACAATGGTGTGGTCAACTCTGCAACTGAATAGATATGTAAATCTCCATCAATGGCATTGATAATCTTATCATGATTTGGCATGGGAGCAGTAATCACATTTGGGGTACCCGGAGGGTCAAACTCAATCTCTCCAGCCTCAATCATATCTTGAATTTTGTTCTTCAAGACCCAGCAGCTATTAGTATCATGTCCCTGATAGTTCGAATGATATGCACATCGTGCATTGGGATTGTACCTGGGAGAGGTAACATTGGGATTCTGAGGAGCCTCTTTTAGAGTAATAAGTTCAGCCTTCAACAAGTGTTGCAATGCCTGAGCCATTGACATGTTGATCTTTGTGAACTGCCTTCTAGCCCTCTGTTGGTTACCCTGTGGTTGCTCTGGTGTTGTAGGAGTTGGATTTGAAATATGGACTGCACTCACAGACTGATGCCTTCTATTACGATCAGGTTGACCATAAACAACATTGGATTCTTTCTTCCCAGTGGGAGGCTTCTTTGCAGTACCTGATGAAGAAGTACCCACCTGAATTTTGCCACTCTTTATACCATTTTCCACGCGCTCTCCTGTCATTATCAACTCAGTGAAGCCAGATGATGAGCTTCCAATGAGATGACTGTAAAAAGGACCATTCAGCGTACACATGAACATATCAACCAATTCCCTGTCAGTTAAAGGGGGTTGTACTCTTCCAGCTAAATCTCTCCACTTCTGAGCATACTCCTTGAAACTTTCTTTGGCACCCATAGACATGCTTTGCAGCTGCATGCGAGTGGGGGCTAAATCAGCATTGTATTGATACTGCTTATAGAAAGCTTCAGCAAGATCATTCCAATCCCTGATGTTGACACTCTCCAACTGGTAGTACCATTCCAATTGAGCTCCAGATAAGCTCTCTTGGAAGAAATGGATCCACAACTTCTTATCAGCAGTGTGAGGTTGGATTCTTCTGACATAAGACCTCAGATGCAGCTTGGGACAAGAGACCCCATCATAAACAACAAAGGTAGGAACCTTGAAACCAATGGGTATGACTACCCCATATATCAGACTTAAATCTTCAAAATCCAGCCCAGAAGACTTCTGCAACTCCATAGCATCCATTCTATCCACCAGCATCTTGAATTTGTCTTCATTAGGCTCATGGTAGTAATTAGCCTCAGAATCAGAGTCCCCCATAGTGTTGTGGAGACTGCCTCCCTCTTTTTCAGACTCTTCAGACTCATAATCTTCAACTGGTTTTTTGGTCTTGGCAAGACCTTTGAACCTTCTTCCCATGTTGATCAGGCCACCTGATCTTCTGGTCTTCTTAGTCTTCTTGGCCAGCAGTGTCTTCAATTCATCCTTCCCCTTGGTCAGGTTCAGGATCAGCTCTTGGAACTGTGCATTTTGTGCCTGGAGATCCTTAACTATTTGTTCAAGAGCCATTGCTGAAATAAACAGCGAGAAGATGAGAAACCTGTGCACAATTATAAACCTGTGATGCAATGAAATGATATGTGAATGTATATGCAATGTTTTCAAGGACCGTAGGATTTAAATTTGCTTAAACAAACAAGAAGGTAAACTTTTATTAGTAATAAATTTGTTTTGCCTCTTGGGCTTACAGAAATGAAATGAAATAAATACAAAAGATGGGGTTTTAAGTCTCCCATGGATGTTTCCTCTTTGTGTTGAGGTATGAGTTGAGATTTCGTTCCTCGTGAAGTTGCTTTGTTAGTTCCAGGATTCTTTCTTGGCTTGCTTTGTAATGAGCTTCGAAAGTATCCCTTTGCTCCTTCAACTGGATCCAGGATCTCTGTAAGTCTTCCATGTCAGTAGGCATGTCTGGGTGAAGGATGGTATAAGCAGTATCTCCTTCAGCAACAGGTTCCATGGTAACTGGCAGGATAGTTGGATATGGCATCATGAGAGTCTGAGCACGAGATCGCACCCATCTGAGATAAGCCTCCATAGGAATAGTGTACTTAGGCTCCAAAGTCTTGCTGTCAACCCTGTTTACTTTTCCCCACGCTCGTATAAATCTCTGACGGTAACCTTGAAGATCGTTGTCGTAATCAAACACAATGCCCTGAATCAACATGTCATGTGGACCATCACTCCGAGCGTAACCAAACTGTCGTAAAGCTAGAGAGGGGTTGTAGGTGATGCCCCCTCTTATGCCTAGAAGTGGCACATTAGGAAACTCCCCACAACGGTTAATGATAATGACATTCTCCATAGATCTGGAGCACCAATGGATATCTGAATGCGAGAGTGACATGATCCTCTTGGACCACCTGAACCCTTGCTCGTTCTTCATTACTGAGCGAGGAAGGTGAGAAATAAACCACCTAGAGAGCAAAGGTATGCAACACATCAAAGTTCCTCTTGCCCTTGTAGTACGGGTATGAAGGGAATGTAGGATGTCTCCAAGCAATGTAGGTACTGGATTGTGACTCAGAAATATGTTGATGGCATGAACGTCTATGAACTGATCTGGATTGGGGAACAATACTAAGCCATAAATCAGCAAGGCTAAGATCTCCTCAAAAGCATCATAGCTCATGGCCTTCAAGAACACCTGAGCTTTCTCTATCAACACCTTGGCAAGAATACCCTTAACTCCGCTTCTCGTTTCTAGAACAATGTCAGACTTCTTCAGATGTAGAGCTGCAGCAATGACCTCAGGTTTAGGCTCTTTTTCCAAGCCTGTGAATGGTTTCTGATCAAGAACAGGTATACCCAGAAGTTTAGAGAACTCTTCCATTGTAGGAACCAGCTGGTAGTCGGGGAATGTGAAACAATGGTGCTTAGGATCAAAGAACTGAAACAGAACACTCATCATGTCTTCATTGAACCCTGAAGTGACTAGATCCAGTAGGTGACCATGTCTCTTGATGAACTGGGAATGATCAGATACTTGAGAAACCAACTCTTTAAGCTTAGCAGGTATGCCCACAAAGTTGATCCTGATAGTGTTTCTACGAGCATAAGCCATGACCTGCAACAAAGAACAAAGATAAATCCTTTGGTCCTTGAAATGGTTAGTGAAAATGCTATGCTTATGATGCATGATGATGTCATGATGTCATGATCAATCACAAACATGTGGCACACACAAACAAGTCACACAATAGCCCTAGGTTTAAAGGCTTGCATGAGGTTTAAGGTAATTACCCTCCCCTGAAGTTAGTTGGTTCATCCTGTCCTACAAAAGTAACCAGGTTCTAAGGGATCTCAATATCATTGATCCTTCACAAGGGTGGTTGTTCAGTAGGCAACTTACTTGCCAACCAAAACCCTCCAAGTTTAGAATCTCAATGAGCGTAGCATCGAGTATCAACCAACTTCAGTCTGCACCAAAGTCGGTTATCTCACTACTTTTCTAAAGGCCAAGATGGGATAACTAGGGTTCTAAAAGTTAGTTAGTGCATTGACAACATATGGCAGCCTCATATTATCCTCAACTTGACTTAAGGAACATAAGCACCAACCAAGAAGTCACACTAACTATGGCCACCAGATCAACCATATCGGTATACGCCGTACAGTTTCCTTGGTCTATTGCCATTTACCTAAGGTACACTAGATCCGGGTTAGGATCTTTCACACATAAGAGCACCCAACAGATAAGTATAAAGCAAACAAGGCAAACAATTTTAAAGTGATCTAATTCCTAAGGGTACCCCTCTTTTATTAAATCCCCAGCAGAGTCGCCAGTTCTGTAACACGGTGGGAGAACTGACTTTAGTTATGTTGCGGATAGCAAGAGTCGCCACCGACTTTTATTTTATCCAAAGGAAAGGCATAAAATAACAGGAAAGACCTTTTAAAAGATTTTTGGGTCCGGGGGGTAGGTTATGTAAAGGGAAGGTGTTAAAACCCTTTACATCCATGGTTATCCATGGGCTCTTAGTTACTTAGCTCACTTTAAAAATGTTTTGAAATGTGAAGTGTGTGAATAAAAATTTTCTTAAGAGTTTTATAATGATCCATGTACGGATGCGTAAAAAACCTTTGTTTTTGAAAATTGTTTGAAATGTGTGAAGTGTTTGAAATTGTTTTGAAGAGTGAGCAAGTATCTAAGAGGAACCTACCCTAAGTTTTAAGTCTTTTCTGTTCTTGAATCCTTTGAATGGTAAGACTATCCCTATTATTAAGGAATAGGTAGTCATTACCTTGGATGTGAGGGACAAGTGAAGGGATATCTGTTTATGTAGGCAACTGTGGGGTGTATTAAGCAATTTTGGAGGGACTGTCATCTTTATTTTAAAGGGACAAGATCATTATGGAGGCCACATTCGAAAAGGGACTTGATCTTTTATTGTTAAGGGACTAGATGACTTTATTTTGAGGGACTTTTTGCTTTATACACCCTACTTGACCTTTTGATTAGGCAACAATGAGAGGTATCCCTAGAAAGTGAGATGGCGATCAAAGATCGACTTACGTGTGTGAGTGTACAATTTAATATTTATCTTTTAATTTAAATGACCTAAATTAATTTTAAATAAACATACATGTTACACTCCCTATTTTTACTAACCATGACATAAAATAATTAATTTAAACATTATAAAATATTACATCCAGGAGCAATTACAATAATAATAATAAAAGCAATTTAAATAAATAAGCAAAATATTAATAAGCAAAATAAATAAGCAATTATAATTGGGTTAGTGAAAATAATAAGAGTAATAAAATAATAAAATAATACTAAATTAAATGGGGTTAGTAATAAACATGATTAATAATAATAATAATGAAATAAGCAAGAATATTATAATAAACAAAATTTTTAAAGGTTAATAAGAAAGTATGAACAATTATATTAATTATTATAAAATTTGAAATTATATGTAAATTATAAAAATTAAATCAATTATGAACATATTATGAAAAATAAATTATAATTATAAAAATTAAATTAGCAATTTTACATAATTTTTAAATATATAATAAAATTATTTACATGCGAAGATTTAATTATAAACAATTTATGGAATTTAATTAGAATTAACAAAATTGTAATATTAAGCATATTTATATAAGATTTGAATTATAAATAAATTGTATGATATATACATGTGATGAAGATTTATAAATAATGATTATAATAATAAGGTTAAATTTTAAATAAAAGAAAATTTTGAATTAAAACTAGGGTTAACCTAATTATTTACAAATAAAAAACTATTTTTTTACATTACATAATAAAATAAAATAACATTTATATAATAAAAAAAACTTATTTAAATTGATAAAGATGAATTAGGGTTTATGAAAGTTTTTAGAATTAAAAAAAATAGGTTTACCATTTAATTATTAATTAAGAAAACAAAACAATAACATTAATCAAACAAAGAAAATAAAGAGAGAAAAAAAAGGGGAGGCCTGGTTTTGAACCCAGGACCTCCCTGGAACCTGGATGAAGAGTCACCACTGGGCCAGCCTGCGCGCAGGTGTTAGAAACAAGGCTTCATTTGCTTTTGTTCCTTAATCCTGAAAATCAAGAAAAAAAGAAAGAAAACAAAAGGCTTGGGGGAATCGAACCCAGGACCTTGCAAACAATCACACAAACACGTTACCATTCCAGCTGGGAGAGCGAACCTGTTAATATAACCACTTTAATTCATAATATATTAAGGCTGCAATTAAAATGGAAAAATAATAAAAACTGGTTGGAGCCAGGATTCGAACACCAGCCCTCCAACAATACGCGCGTCTGCTTTACCACTAGGACAAGCACCAGCTTGTGAAATACAAATAGAAATAATACATAATATTTTTAAACAAACTTTTGAATTATGAAACACGCGCGCAAAAGACCATCTTCTTCCTCAAGCCCTGCAACTTTTGCTGCGAATTTTCCTACAACATTTCCTGCGAAATTTAAATTGCAGCAAATCCTATAAAACTCAAACATCAACAAAACAGTAAAGTTTCACAAAATTGAAACCATCATTGAATTCCAGACAACATTTGCAATCATCCTATGTCTCTAGAAATTATTTATATTGGCTCAATCGTTGAATCCCAATTTGGCCGAAGAAACCCTAATAATGGTGTCTAAGCATTCGTGCATCCAAACTTCAATTCACCTGCCCAGAAATCATCCTTATGCAATAACAAACCAGATTATAGGCACAAAAACAGTTTATAATGAACAAATTAATGAAATCGAAAAATGAAGAAAACAAGAACAATGTTCATTCGGTTCATGCAATTCATGAGGTTTTTGATGCAAATAATGATTGGTAATGATTCAGTGATGTCCAGGGATCACTCTTATGTCCTTCAAATACCTTCAAAGGCCTTGTATAAGGGAAACCGAATTTGAGTTTTGGAGAGGTTTTTGAAATTTGCAAACTTACACTTTTGAGCTGGAATTCGTGAATAGTGATTAGGGTTATCTCATGTACTTATAGAGTGATCAATTAGGTCAGAAAAACTTGATACTTGTGTGAGAAGTTTGATCCAAAAAGATTCAAAAAGATAGGCTTTGAAAAATCAAATATTTTTGCATAAAAACTTGCTATTTTAGGCCAATCATCATGATCTTCTTACCACTTTAATTCCAATCATATTTATGAATTTCTAGAAGCTTAATCTTTTTTAAATCTTAGACTTTTATATTTTATTTTAATTTAAAATGATTTTTAATGAATTAAATCAAAATAAATAAAAATAAAATGATAAAAAATCTGATTTTTGTTGACTTGGGTCGTGCATGAGGTCATAGTATGGATTGGGTCATCATATAGTAAACCCATTTAGAAGAAATTGGTTTTAGACCTCCATTTTCTTCATAAACCAACCAAAAATTTCCCAACTTTGCAAGGGCACACATCCTTCAATTTTAATGCTATGAGGGTGTTCTTGGACATTTTGGAAAGCTTGAAGGGTCCTCTAACCAACCCCACTGGTTTCATGTCCATATCCTTTACCATTCTCAAGTTATGCCCTTTTGAAGTTGTTGACTTTTTGTTGACTTTCAAAAGGACCTATAATGTCTTAGCTCATACCTTCCAAATGAAGAATTTTTGGGCTTGGCTTGTGAGACACAAAGTTGTAGAGAACTCAATTTCCTTCAAAATGAGATTTGGATTGAGACTTGGTGATAAAGCATGTGAAAGTTATGGCTGGTCAAAGTTCAGTTGACTTTTACTAAGGAAACCCTAATTTAGAAACTCCTGATTCTTGATGATCTGAAATCTCCTTGATGAATCATGATAAACCCTTGATCAAATGATGAATTTTACTTCATATACTTGATTTTGGCAAAAAATCATGAAGTTTGACCTTGGTTTGACCACAGTTGACCTCAGTTTGACTTTTTAACTGCTTTGACTGATTTTGACTTATCTGATCATCTGACTGAGCAAACTTTTGAGAAAAGTCTTGAAACTTGTCATGGGGGTTCTTACACACATATAAAATGTTATGAAGCTCACTTGAAGTCTTGGAAATCCATTTAGCCTGATTAAAGTCAAAACCCTAGTTTTTGATGCACTGCTTAGGAGGTGCATTGTATGAGGGAATTGTCAACTCTTCTGACTATTTGTGAACTTTGTGAACCTCATGGGAGGTATTGTGAACCTTGTGAACCATCATAAGATGTCTTTTGAACCTTGTGAACCTCATGGGAAGTCTTTTAGACTCCATGAACCTCATGAAAGGTCTTGTAAGTATTGTGAATCTTGTGAACCTTGTGAACCTCATAAAGTGACTTGTAGACTTCATGAACTTCATGAAAGGTCTTGTGAACTTTGTGAACCTTCTTAGCACACAAAGTATTGTATTGTGAGGGCAAATTTTGGGGTGCAACATAATCATGCGCGGACTAAAGCGCAAAATCGGCGAGGCAAAGAGGGCATGGGTCGAGGAACTACACATCGTCCTGTGGGCATACCGCACAACGCCACATTCCACGACCAGGGAGACCCCGTTCAGACTAACATACGACACCGAAGTAGTCATCCCGGTGGAAATACGAGAGTCGGCGAGACGCATAGAGGATCCCCTCGACAAAGAGATGAACGACGAGGCACTTCGAGCCGAGCTGAATCTCGTCGACGAGATCCGCTTCGAAGCAGCCCTTAGGGAAACATCCCTCAAACAAAAAATAGCCTTACGCCACGACGTGAAGGTCATAAAAAGAGAGTTCCATGTGGGTAGCCTGGTCCTTAGAAGAAACCAAAAAAACCCAAGAGAGGGTAAACTGGCCGCCAACTCGGAAGGCCCCTACCGCGTTCGCGACAAGATGAGCAACGGGGCCTATCATCTGGAAAACCTACAAGGTGAAGAACTCGCTCGACCATGGAACGCATAAAAACTTAGACAATATTATAGCTAAACATAACCCGGGGAGACATGGGAGGTACGACCACGCTCTTCACCACCAACACAAAAGGGAGGATCTACGCTCCTCAGGGGCGAACAAAACCCTCCCTGACGCTGGGCACCTCAAACGAGCCCCAGTGTCGCAGTACCACGTTGGCAGGGCACCCAGTTCGCGATGGGAAAGCCTAAACCCCGAGGTCAGAGTTCTCCGATCGTAAACTCTACCTCGATTTAAGGCGAGCACAATGCTCGCCGCCTTGTCGGTTCCCTAAACCAACGAGACCAGCATTGTCGAGCACAAACAGTTCAAAAATAAATATAGCAAAACCAACGAGACCAACGTTGTTGAGCACAAACAATAAAAATAAACAAATAGGACAAATTAAACAACATTCATTAAACGCGGTCGCAGCCGACCAAGACAAATACAAAAGGAGCCCGAAGGCCAATATTCATACAGGCACAAAAGGCCATTATACACAGGCACACAGACCCTACAAAATAACAACAAAAATTCTAAAAGACTCCGCCCGGAGTTACTCCTCATCTTCCAACTCCTCCTCAGCTTCGAAGGGGCACACGATCTCTCCGTCAGCCACACAGTAGTTGTGAGCCAACTCGGGATTCAACACCTTCAGCTGCTCGGTGGCGTTGTCGAATCCCTCCTTGAAAATTACGACCAGGTCTTTGTTGAGATCGCGGATATGTCTGACCAAATCGCCCCGGGTACGAAGGGCAAGCTCCTCCTCAGTCTCATCCTCCCGAGGGCGGATTGTACCCTCGAGCAGAGCCATCCGAGCACGGAGCTACATGTTTTCTTCGGCCACCTTCTTGTACCCCACAACTTGATCCTCCAGGCATTCCTTCTCGGCCTTCAGCGTGTCCCTTTCAAGATTCAGTTCCTCCATCTCCTTCTTCAGCCCCTCCTGCAACTGGTGCTCCTCCTTGTAGTCAGATAGATCCTTAGAAAATCTATCTTTCTCAGTTCGGGCAGCCAGAAGAGCATCCTTTAAAGAAGTCGTGGAAACAGCTGTCTCGGACAGGACCATGGCAGTCTCCATCACCCGGATAACGGCGGCCAGATCCCCAGCCAAGTCTCTTCGTCGGGCATCCGCATCCTGGCTCAGAATGGCCTTTGCCTCGGGCGCCGCCACCACGACATAACCTTCAGCCTTAAATAACTCCTGCTCCAGATAGCAAGGAGGCAGCCGATAACTCTCAGGGGCGTCGGAATCATTGCCCCTCACGACAGCAGGCCAGGAAAGAGTCTCGTCCAGATGCTTCTGCTTGAGCAAAGGAGAGGTGGAAGGAGGGGGATTGTCCCGTATCTGGATCGGAGAGGGTTGTTGAGTAGGCTGAGGGGTGTTGGACACCGGGCTAGCAGTACTCTAGGTACTTGCCCTGAGGTCAGCGGCCACCTCCTGGACACGGGGTGTCACTTTCTTTTTCTTTTTAGAGACCCTGTCCGGGGCCCCAGCCTGGTTCGCCAGCTTCAGAACTCGTTCACGATGGGCGGGCATAGTTCCTACAAAACAAAAACAAAAAAACACAGGTTAGTTGGACAGACATAAGACCGAGAAAAGAAAGTAAGTAAAAGAAAACCTACGCAGTAACTCCAAGGCCTCCTTGTCTGTATCACACTCGAGCAGAGCCCTCGTGTTTATAAGATGGGTTTCACAAATCGGCATCCCAGCCTCATCAACGTAGGGAGCACCTTTCCTGTCAACCCAAACCGCTAGGTTAAAACTTTGTACATACCCCACCAGCCTCGTGTAAGCTAGCCTATCCTCGACCCCCAGGCTCGAGAATTTTACCCGATAGTGACTGGTCGAGAGGTTGAAGTGGTCGGGTTGCCACCTCAAGGGGATCCTCGACATAAGTTTTTCCTCCCCAGCAGCATTCCTTTTGTAATAGTAAATGGAGTTTAAGACAGAACGAGTGATCGGCTTCACTGTATACCACCGCCCTTTAAAATACCGGGAATAATCCACATAGGTCCTAAATAGCCTCATCGGTTGCTTCAGAGACACCTAGCTGTGACGTCCCCGGGCACCAGACCGTTGCAGGTGGCAGATGTGGAAAAAGAGGGGCAGGGTGCACCCAACACCTAGAAAATGGCAGACTAACTCGAACGTCCGCATAATGTGAAGTCAAGCTTCTCCATGGTCAACACTTTTTTTGATGACGACACATCTCTTAGCTACAATATGATAAAGAAGGCAAAGATGATTTTCAAGATTAATGCATCATGTTCAAAGACTTATATTTCAAGAAGAAGCTTCATGAAGGTATATTAACAATTATACACAAATATTAAAGTCTTAGATGCTCAATCAAAAACCTATATCATGGCATAATCATCTCTTAATCCGTCGATTGAAGGTACGAATCTAAGCCCCTTTCGTCGTAGCCATGTGTCATAGGGATGATTGTTTTTTTTAGAGTGTTCTTCTTGCTTCGGATTGGAGGATGAAGACGAGATTAAGGTTGTGTTTATATTTGAATTCCAATTTGTGGTGAGGTTTAGGTTAGGATTCGTTTGGGGATTCAGGATTTAAGCTTGGTAACATAGGTGACAGTGGTGTTTTGGAGGAAGAAGAAAAAGGAGGTGTTGGTAGCGTCGACGGCGGGAGATAAAGGTGGCGGAGGGAGAGAAGTCACGGGGATGGTGAGGAAGAGGGCGGCGAAAAAGTGGAGAAGGAGAGGACTGATACTTAGGGTTTTCTCCAGCCCTTTTTGTATTCTGTTTATATCTAATTTTTAATTATAAGAAATAATCAATTCAATTAAAGACTGATTAAGGGGATATCAAGGAATTAAGGACATTAAAGAAAATTTAATCCACCATTAAAGCAATAATCCTCATAATTCCCATGAAAAAGCCGTTGGGAGATGCTATGAGATGAGGATAAGATTTTTGGAATTCCGGCCACACCGGCGGTGACACGTGTCACCGTCCGGTAGGCTCTTCTTGAGGCTATTTCTGTGCGTGGCGGTACACCATAATTCCATGGGCATGTGTCTATGAGTGGCGTGATGTGAAGACTAATAGAGAGGACCGGATCAACGGCTCTTGTGGAAGTCAATTATGTTGACTGAGCATCCATCCTATACTCCCTCAAGGGCCGGCGCAGTGGGCCTTCTCCGTCGCTATCTGCACCTCTTCCTTAGGCCCATTTGGCATTTTATAACTAAAAAAATCACTTTATCCACCCCCCTTTACTTTCCTTAGAATTTTATTTTTAGTTTTACTTAGTTAGAAAATAATTCATTCAAAATAGGAAAATGATTAGAAAAATTCTATAAAAAATTAAGTAGGCTTTTAACTCATTTTAGAAATATTTGACATTTTATCTTTCTGATTTTGCTTTATTTTTTATTTTATTTTGAATTTTTCATGTAAGTGGTTTTTAATGGATTTCCTTCTAATGTACATGATTTTAACCTTCCAGTAACTTTTTTTGCCCATTCTTTTTACCATAGTTAGAGGACTCATAATAGTACTTATTGTAATTTTAGTGGTTTTTTTTAAGGCATTTTATCTTAGGTTTTAGTGGTTTAATCCTTAGAAAATAATGACTAATTCTTAGGTGGAAATAAATAATTTTTTAGGCATAGCAAAATTCTGATTTTTTAGGATTCCTTTTAACACAATATTATAGGTAGTTTTGGGACCCCATGGATTAAATCTCATAATTTTTCCAGAGTTTTTACTATTTTTTAGGATATTAATTCTTAGGCTTTGTTGCATGTAAACTCCATTAGTTTAGGCTAGGTTATTAAGTTTCATTAAAAAATAGTTTAATTAGATTTAACCTTAGGATTTAATATGGACTTAGATTAGTTTAGATTCTGATTTTTAGAATGAAAATATTAGGTAATGACCTTAGTTTAGAACTTAGGCTTAGGATTCATATTAATTAGACTTAGAATAAAATTAGGACTATTTTAGGTTTATATCTTTAATTGCTTTGGTTTAGAATTTCATTCTTGCTTTCAATTTTAATGTTTTGTTATGTTGGTTGATATTTCACTTGAATAAGTCCCCCCTTGGCTTTAGAATCAACTTAACTTCCTTAGGAAGTAAGTTGCATTCTATTAGTTCTAAGTGTCTTTTTCCATTAGGTTTAGAAACTTCATTAACCATAGGATCTCCCTTGTAAATAAATCAACAAAATTAGGGTTGTGTCTTAGTCCCCATTAGATTTTCCCTTTTGCAATTTGAGTCTTTCTTTCTCATCTCATAAAGAAAAGCAATAAAACATTGAAAACCAGACATTCTTGTACGACACGAGACTTTGTTGCGGAGTGCTTACACGCGTCCTGTTTCGGGGAGAGGTGTAAGTACTTCCCGCGATGGATAGGTCTTAGTACGAGACTGTTCACAAACAAATTCAAAATACTTCTCATAAAAGACAAAAACAAACACAATAAGCGACTATCCTGCGGGAACTTCTCTTCTCATCTCACTCACTCATAACGCGAACTCGCGACGACTTGTCTCGCATGCAAGACGGTAAACGCACTCGTACCAGACGAGCCTGCAACACCGGAGCATAGACATACACAGTTCAAGCCATAAAAAATACAAACAAATAGTTCCCGCCTTAGTTAGGCGAACTACGTCGACTCTGATCCTCATTATCCCGATGAGGTACGTAGGGAGCGGGGTAGGGCCCGTTCGAGCACATTCTTTATTTTCCCTACATTTCCCCATCCTTTCTTTTTGTTCCCTTTTCCAGTTCCCTTTCTCATCTCATTTCCACTCCAGTTAGCAATTCTTTTTTTCAGCAGCAGTTATATTTTTCTCACCCTTTGAAACAGACTTACAAGCGTGGATCCCGTCGGGTACGGCGGACGGTCTGGGGTGCTAATACCTTCCCAGTTCGTAACCGACTCCCGAACTCAGATCTTTGGTTCGCAGGACTTTGTCCTTTCCTTCTTCATTATGTTTGTGCAACATTACCTTACCCATTCATTCGGGATAAATATGTCTGGTTGGCGACTCTATCTTTTCCGCGCCACTTTCGCGTTTGTACTAGGATGAAAATCTCGGGAGCGACATCTTGATAGCGGTTGTTCAAAGCATATGACCGGTGACATCAACAAATTTTCAAGTCTATCACTTAAGGCCAAAGGATACTTTACTTACGGTGATGATAATAAAGGAAAAATTCTTGGAGTTGGAACCGTTGGTGCACCTCCTCATACAATCATCGAAGACGTCCTTTATGTGGAAGGCCTTAAACACAACCTTCTTAGCATAAGTCAATTGTGTGACAAAGGATTCCGAATCAACTTCACAAAGGAGGAATGCTTAATAGAATATGAAGTCACCCATGACCTATTGCTAAAAGGTAAAAGATTTAATAACATTTTCATGATTTCTTTTGATGAGTCTTCCTTGAAGGTAAAGTGCTTAATGGCAAACAACAACGAGGCATGGCTTTGGCATAAGAGATTTCCTCAACAAATTAATAAAGCATGATCTAGTTGTTGGTCTTCCGAAGATAAAGTTCATCAAGGATAAGCTTTGTGACGCATGTCAAAAAGGGAAACAAACCAAAACATCCTTCAAATCCAAGAAAGTGATATCTACTTCAAGACCACTATAATTGTTACATATGGATCTTTTTGGTCCATCAAGAACCAAAAGCTTCGGAGGTAACGTTTATGCTTTAGTTATTGTTGATGATTTCTCTCAATACACATGGACATTGTTTTTAGTGCAGAAAAGTGATGCCTTCAAAGCATTCAAGAAGTATGCCAAGCAAATTCAAAACGAGAAGTCACTCTCAATAGTCTCCATTAGAAGCGGCCATGGTGGAGAATTCCAAAACTCATCATTTGAATATTTTTGCGAAGAACATGGAATCTCTCACAACTTTTCCGCACCAAGGACTCCTCAACAAAACGGTGTCGTAGAAAGGAAGAATAGGGCATTAGTGGAACTTGCAAGAACAATGCTTAGCGACTCAAATCTTCCTAAATATTTTTGGGCGGATGCGGTTAGCACGACTTGTTTTATGAGCAACCGTGTCAATATTCGACCAATTCTCAAGACTTCGTATGAGTTGTTCAAGGGTAGGAAACCAAACATATCTTTTTTCCACATATTCGGATGCAGATGCTTCGTTCCCAACAACGGCAAGGAAAATCTTGGTAAGTTTGATGAGAAGTCCGACGAAGGTATATTTCTTGGTTATTCTCTCTCAAGTAGAGCTTTTAGAATTTTCAATAAACGAACACTTACTATTGAAGAATCTATTCATGTTTCGTTTGATGAGACTAACCCCTCGAAAGAGGATAATATTATTGTGGATGATGATGGTGATGTAGTAGATATATCACAACAACAAAAGGAGACATCAAAAGAACAAGCAATATCAAATAAGATGACTCACCAATTATTGAAGAACATCAAGATCTTCCGAAAGAATGGAGAACTCATAGAGATCACCCAATAGATAAAGTTATTGGTGATATCAGCCAAGGCATCGTAACTCGACTAAATCTCAAGGATGCTTGTCTCAACATGGCGTTCGTATCTCAAATTGAACCAACCAAAATCGATGAAGCCTTAGGCAATGATCAATGGATAATAGCTATGCAAGAATAACTTAATCAATTCGAAAGGAATCAAGTTTGGACTCTTGTACCAAGACCGGACAACAAACACATCATAGGAACAAGATGGGTGTTCAAGAACAAACTTGACGAGAACGGAATCATAGTTCGTAACAAAGCAAGATTGGTCGCACAAGGCTACAACCAAGAAGAAGGAATCGACTTTGATGAAACGTTCGCTCTGGTAGTAAGGTTAGAAGCAATTAGATTATTACTTGCTTACGCTTGTTCAATGAATTTTCAGTTGTACCAGATGGACGTCAAAAGCGCTTTCCTGAATGGTTATATAAATGAAGAAGTCTATGTCAAACAACATCCGGGTTTTGAAGACTTCAAGAATCCCTCTCATGTCTACAAGTTAAAGAAGGCTCTTTATGGTTTAAAACAAGCACCAAGAGCATGGTATGATCGCCTTAGCAACTTCCTATGTGAGAAGGGTTTTACAAAAGGAAAGGTTGACAAGACGTTGTTCATAAAGAAGTTCAAAGGTAACACTTTATTGGTTCAAGTCTATGTCGACGACATCATCTTTGGTTCAACAAACAAAGATCTTTGCGAAGAATTTTCACTTATGATGCAAGGCGAATTCGAAAGGTCCATGATGGGAAAAATGAACTATTTTCTTGGACTACAAATCAAGCAAACGAAGGATGGCATCTTCATCAACCAATCCAAGTATTGCAAGGAACTATTAAAAAGATTCGATATGGATAGTTGTAAGGTGATGTCCACTCCTATGGGATCCGGAACGTACGTTGATCAAGATGAATCTGACACTTCAATTGATATCACAAAGTATCGAGGTATGATCGGTTCATTATTATATTTGACGGCAAGTCGTCCTGACATTATGTTTAGTGTATGTCTGTGTACATGCTTTCAAGCAAATCCGAAGGAATCGCATCTCACTGCCGTAAAAAGGATTATGAAGTATCTCAAAGGAACAACGAATGTCGGACTATGGTATCCAAAAGGTAGTACATGTTCTTTAATTGGTTATTCTGATGCTGATTATGCAGGATGTAAGACCGATAGAAAAAGCATAAGTGGCACTTGTCATATTCTCGAGAATGCACTAGTATCATGGGCATGCAAGAAGCAAGCTTGTGTCGCACTTAGCACGGCCGAAGCGGAATACATTGCAGCTGGCATTTGTTGTGCACAAATTTTGTGGCTTAAGCAACAACTTCTTGACTATGGCGTAGATCTCGGTTGCATTCCTCTTCGATGTGACAACACAAGTGCCATCAACATCACAAAGAACCCGGTCATGCATTCAAGAACAAAGCACATAGACATTCGGCACCATTTCCTTCGTGATCACATACTTAACAGAGACGTAGATGTTACCTTCGTGGATACGCATAATCAATTAGAGGACATTTTCACAAAGCCACTCGCAAGAGAATCTTTTTACCAGATTAGAAGAGAACTTGGAATCTTAGATGAAAAAGATATATAAATCATCCATTAACAAAGGTGCACAAAATTCATTCTTCTCTTGTTTAAGCAAAATATTTCAATATGTTTCTATTTCTACTCCCTTCTTATATGTGCCATATATGTGTATGATTCATTAAATATGTTTAAAAAATGTTTTAGAATGTTTATTTTTTCATTTTCAGCAAATTTTTAAAGGTGCAATCGATTTCATGTTGACTGCAATCGATTGCAGTCTGATAATTTTGTGTATTTTTTCAAAACTGGGCTTAGTGCAATCGATTGCATGTTGATGCAAATCGACTGCAGTCTGGAAAAATTGCCTTTTCACGTATTTTTTGAATAGTGCTATCGATTGCATGAAAATGAAAATCGATTGCAGTCTGGAACTTTTTGAAAAAAATTTAATTTTTATTATTCCCTCCTATTTACTTTGGTCCATGGTGTCATAAACTCTTACCCAATCAATTAAAATCACTTCCCAACCAACATGGATCTTTCTTAAAATGTTTTAATATTCTTTGTTTGAATATTCTCTTTATGTAGTGTTTAAATGTTTTATGGTTGTAATGTCAAATGTATGAACTTATCATGTTTTTTTTATGATGTAAAATTCTGCACTTATGTTATGTATGCACTTCAAGTTTTAATCTATGATATGTTATTTTTAGTTTCATTATTTCTTGTTTATGACTTTCATTATTTTCACCCATCTTTCCCTTCTTTTTGATAATGTCAAAGGGGGAGAAAGATGTTATGCTTGTACATTTCCTTGTATTGAATTTCTTAAAAGGTACAAAGCTCCGCTTCACATACAAAGGGGGAGATATACATCTTAGGGGGAGAAGTATTTCGGAAATGTTAAAGCATCTAAGAAGATTGTTTGCCATCATCAAAAAGGGGGAGAATGTGAAGTCAAGCTTCTCCATGGTCAACACTTGTTTTGATGAAGACACATCTCTTAGCTACAATATGATAAAGAAGGCAAAGATGATTTTCAAGATTAATGCATCATGTTCAAAGACTTATATTTCAAGAAGAAGCTTCATGAAGGTATATTAACAATTATAAACAAATATTAAAGTCTTAGATGCTCAATCAAAAACCTATATCATGGCATAATCATCTCTTAACGTTAGCATCATTTAAATTTGCAATTTTCAAATTTAAACTTGTGTAAATCGATTTCACTATACATACAATCGATTTACATCTGTTTGTTTTAAGTATTTTTTCCTTTTTAACTTGGTGCAATCGATTTGCATTTACCTGCAATCGATTGCATGTTTCAAAACTTTGAAAATTTTGGCAACGTATGCATGTGCAATCGATTTGCATTATAGTCCAATCGATTGCAGCCTGTACATTTTTGAAAAATCAGTATTTTTCATAACACCTCTTCATGTATCTTTTCATGGAACCTTTTCATGATGCATTGGCATTTGTTCATGAATTCTTACTGTTATTACATTGTTTCATAAGGGTGTTATGTGCATATAAATTCCAAACTTTTTCAAATCTTTTGTCACCTCTTTCAAAAATATTTTCATAGAAAAAATTCACAAAACTCTTAAACTTTCAACAAGAATTTTTCTGCATTACTTCATATCACATAATCATAAAATTCTTGAGCTATCTAATATTTTATGATTGTGAATTATTGTTAAAGAAAGAGAAGATCAATTGTTATATTGATAAAAATCAAAGCTTCAAATTTCTATCTTATAAAATTCAGCATTATTGTTTTGTTCTTGTTATTCGGGTTGTGGATACAAGAAGTCTTTTGTTGAGAGGATTGTTCTCAATAAGACATAGTGGAAAATTCCAAGAGGATTGATCTTGGTGGATATAGTTTAGTGACTTGTATAGAAAGACTAGGAAGAGTCTTGTAATTGTCCAAAACTATAGTAAATTCTCTTTCGTGTTGAAAGGGGAGTGGAGTACTCTCGGATTATGAGGGGAACCACTATATATCGCCGTGTCCACTTTACTTTTCCGCTTTACCGCATTTTAACTTAGAACAATAATCACGAATTATTCAATCATCGATAAAATTCCGGAAAAATTTCTAAGAACCTAATTCACCCCCCCCCCCTCTTAGGCGCACTCGTATACTTACACATAAAAGTGACGGTGTTCGGATGCAGTTGTGACGGTGCCAGTCGGAGCCACCTAAAAACCCCCATCTGAAAATAGTTGAAGGGAAACCTGACCCTCGCTTCTCGGAAGCCGAATTCGTACATAGCAAACTGCTTCCCCGGGGAGCGGTGACATATCCGGTCCGCCTCCTGAGGAGCAAGACATTGCCAATTCCCAGGGTCCTCGGGACTGAGGTCTTCCACCACGGCGTACGCATGGGTCGTCTCGTCGGCAAAGTACGATTCTTCTTCCAACGGTTCATCCGTGACCAACGATAAATCATTACGCCCGGACGAGGAAACATGCTCGTTGTCCTCCTCGGGGTTTCGATGCGCGACCTCCCCTTCATCAATTGGACTTAGTTCGGCATTCTCTTCCCCGACTTGTCGATGCTCGGTCGTACTTGAAACGCAGACTTAAAAAGTGAATTCGACATCGCATCAAATCCACCTTTCCACCGCAAGTCAAGTGAAAGGGCGAAAAGCTAAAACGCAATGCCCCAAAATCCGACTAAACTAGCCTAGACCGACGAAGGGGCAACCCCCGCACGCATTCGGGCACGTAAAGTTCCGACCTACAATTTCATACAGACGTGAACTCTACGCCCGTGGCATGCTGGTCTTGCCCGAGATATTCATACGCATATGAATTCTACGCCCGAGGCATGCTAAACTTGCCCGGGATATTCATACGCATATGAATTTTATGCCCGTGGCATGCTAAACGTGCCCATCTTATTCAAGCGCATATGAAGTTTTTGCCCGGGACATTCTAATCTTGCCCGGGATATTCATACCTAAAACCTAAAAAGCTATCCCCAGACCCAGATTTATCTACTCTACACTAAAGTTTGTTTACTATACACAAACATATCATGCAATTTTCTAGCTACCAAGTGAAAAAGCATGCAAAACAGAGAGTTTGAAGTGTTACCTGGCATATTGGAGGTGAGGAGAAGATGGTGGCGCGCGGGCAGAAATGGCGGTGCAGACAGCGGAGACTGGCGGAAAGAGAATTCTTTTCAGAGCTTCCGGTCAAACGTCAGAGCGAAAAAGTCCAAATGAAGTGTACTTTCCCCTTTATATAGCCATAAACGCATGGACAGATGCACCGGGTAATCATTACCTAGTACCTATGTCGCCGTTTGCACAGGAAACGAAGCGATGCACCATTAATGCTGAGACACGTCAGTCCACAAGAATCCTGAATGACGTCGAGCAACTACAGATGTCCCCGACTATAATGAGCATCCTCGACTCTGTGAAATGCCACATGCCCGACAAACGAAACAGCACGCACAAGTATGTGCTTGACACCTTCTTCAACGCACTTATGTCCGCCTATGCTCTAATTCATCGCTCCGACTCAGAGACTCGACTTGGGGGGTGTAACACCCCAAATTTTCCCTCTTAATTTTAAGCATCATATCACATCATATTCATCATACACATATCATTTTCTTAGCATCATATCATGGAAAGATGAGGCATAACATCCCTCATGTCCTAGCATCAAGCATATGGTCATATGTGGAGGTCCTTGAAGCATTTCAATCCATGACAAGGGTCCCATTGATTTTGTACAAGTCCTATGGTGAGTCTACACTCCATTTACAAGATCAAGTCCATTGGCAAAAGCTCAGAAGATTGCATGATCACCAGAGATCTCAGGACAAGGCAAAGCTTCTATACAAGGCACCAAAATTAGGGTTTGAGATTCAAGCACCATAATCTCACAACTTTGGACATTTCATTTGGGAAAAGTCTTATATATGTTAAGAGGATCCTAGGTGTCAATTTTCATGAGAAAATTCCATGTGGAAGTCAGTCAATGCCTCAGTTGCTTGCAGATGAAGGAAAAAGTCAATTGTGCCTTTAAAAAGTCAACTGTGCAATTTCAAGGGGTCTAACCCAATTTTTTTGGCCAAGAGGGGTCCTTACAATGTTATAAGAGGTTTGGAATGCCTAAAGCTCAAGAATCATGGATATTTGAAGGGTTTTGCAAAAATGGTACAAAGTTGGTTTATGGAATTTTCCAAATTTGGCAACTTTTGCCCTAATTTTCAAATGGCCTTAACATGATCAAAAATTCTTCAAATGGACCAAAGTCAAACATGAAATTTGAAGAGTAAGGGCTCCCATTTTCAAAAAGTACAAGTAAATTTTCATAGGACTCCTAGATTTTCCTATAGGTCCTTCGAAAAAGTCATGTTTCTAGGGCAAAATTCACTTTTCAAGTATGCCACCAAATGCAAAATGCTTCAAATCTGAATTGTGTGACTTGGTATTGGTCCAATTATTTTTCAAACTTAAAATGCATCACATTATGACCAATTTTCTCCAAATAATTATTCATTTTCGTGCACAACAAGAAAATCACTCAAAAATTGCAAAATTGGCAAAAGTCATGAAACAAGTGTGAGGGCTTGATCTAAAGGCCAGGATTGTTTGGATTTCAATCAAGGGTGGGAAATGAATGGCACATGTTCTGAGAGGCCCAAGAGAGCATGAGCATAGCATTCTTATCTCACATATTGCAACTTATGCAAATTCACCAAAATCACATGATTCACTCGTGCATTTCACCTCATTCTTTCAGCAAGGCTTTGTGATCACACATAAAAGCAATTAGGGTTTCATCAAGCCTCAGATCTCTCTCATTCGCTCATTCACAAACTTCATGCAACTTTTCATTTTCTTCCATATCTCTTCACACAAGCAAGTAAACTCCAAACCAATTGTGGATCTGTAATCTAGGCAAGCTCAGGATCATTAAACACTCCCTCATTGAAGCTTATTCTCAAGATTGGCCAGCTTGCCATTTCAGAGCAACTTACTTTGAAACCTCAGATCCAGCTTGTTTCAAGACCTTAGATGTATTTATTTTGCATCTAGGGAGTAAGTTAAGTGATTTGCATCCATTCTTTGGTCTTATAGCTCATTATACCAAGATCTACATCTCAGGTATGGCTCTAAATTTTGTGATCTGGAAATGGAATTAAGTGGTTGCTTTGTGTTATTTTATCTTCACTGATGATTCTGCAATGTTTGGTTTCGAAAATGGTGCATCATAGCATAAGTTATTTGAGTTCAAAGTTTCATGGTGCATTATGTTTTTCTTCAATCCATTTGATTCATTAGGTTTTAGGTGTTTTTGACCTCATATTTGGAATCAGTGGTGTTCAATTAGTCAATCTGCACCTTTTTGTTCATTTTAATGGTGAATTGCTCATGGTTTGGTGTTTCCGGTGCCGGAGCCCTAGCTCCGGTCACCGGAATTTGAATTCTGGTCAGCTAGGGTTTCCACGAAGAAGATGAAGCATTGGCCGTTGGATCCCTTCATCCTGCGCACCTCATGATGCCACCTAGCCCTAGTTTCATTTCGTCTCCCTTTGTTTTCTTTTTTCTTTTTTTAATTTATTATGTTATTCAGCCCACTGTAACTATTGTGCGCCAACCATTCACAAGGCAGCCTTCTGCCACCTCATTTAATGAGGTCCCTAAGCTCATGCGTTAGATTCATCTAACGTTCCATTTATTTTCCATTTTTATTTCTTTAATTCCACAAATTCCCACCCTAAGTAACATATTCATGCGCCAGATTGGGCCTTCAACTTTGATATTCGCACCTCCCTCAATCTCAGCCCAATTGAATTCAACATATAATCTTTACTCATCACACCTCTCACCAATTTCCTTTAATTTCTTTTTCATATTTTAATTCTTTTTTATTCAGTTTCCATTTCAATTATTTTAAAATACTTCCATTCACTAAAAAATCCCAAAAAAATCATGAGTCTCATTTAATGTCTCTTTTATTTTATCATTTTTTTTCATTTGTCACATGTCTGAATTAATTCACTATTTCACCTAGCTTCTTTTTAAGTCCATTTTGACCACACTGCCTTGTATAATTTCCATACTCTTCAATATTTTGAGTTTTGATCCCATTCTTTTTGCTTTGGATTTTTAAGACATTGAATTTTTCATGTGATTTTTCTTATAATTTTTAGAAGTTTATTTCTTGAGTCTTGGTCTTGTGACTTGTGATGTAAGTTTGTAACCCTAACTTGTGTTCTTGCCTCCATTAAACCTACTTTGCTTCTAAATCTTTTCAAATCATGTTGGCTAGTTGATAAATTATGTTTGAAGATCATTTGGTTTCAATTGTGGAAATTTTAGATGCTTGGTTGATTTGTTTTGAATTTTATCTTGAGCCTTGTCCCATTTTGCTTCCTTTGAACCTTTAGCTCTCATATAAGCTTAGAAAGGCACTTGTGCCAACTTCTTCTTCTCATTTGGGGTTCCTTTGGGGTGTGGGTACTTTCCTGGTCCTAGGATAGGGTTTGTGTCTTCTGAATTTTTGTGTTTGCTTCTTCTTTAAGTCATTTGTTTCCTTAAGTGCTTTCACTTCATCTCATTGTTTCATTTGCTTCCATTTTGGTATTGTTTGGTCGTGTACCTTTCTTCTCATCATCTTGTTGGATTCTTAAGTCATTCTTCATCTTTTTTTGGTTCTGATCTTGAGCATTGAGTCCATATCTTGTGCATTTTTCTTTGCATATTTCATAAGTTAGCATGTGTTTTCATATGTGTTCATGTTGCATCCTTTGCTTGTAATCTTCAATCCTCATTCCTTTGAGTTGCATTTGCATTGTGCATATGTTCATATCATTTCACTTCTGATTGTGTTATGTTATCATGTTATCTTGCTCATTGTGTTTCACTTATATGCTTTACTAACCTTGTAGGGGCTAGGGTAAGTGTGAGGTGTGGGAATTGAGTTCCACATCTCCAAATCTCATCTTCTCTTCTTGTGTTTATTGAGCTAACTCTTTGTTGTTGGGCTTAGGCCTTTCTTATCCCTTCTCCTATCTTCTTCTTCTCTTCTTCTTTCCTTCTTCATTAGGATAGAAACCTCACTAACCCTTAGGACATCCATGCATGTTAACACTTAGGATTATTTAGTCCCCCCTTTAGAATTTTTTCCTTTGAGATCCTTTTGGTTCTTCTTCTCTTCTCATCTCATAACTCTAAAAAACACTTAATAAGTTTGAAGTGATGTCTTGATCCATAGCCTTATCCCATGAGGTATGCTTGTAGTCTTCCCATCTTGGGATAGTACAAGTTTACCTTGTGATGCACAAGTCTGATCAAGGTATCTTCTTCATAAAAGAAAAGCATAAAAAACACTTCTTCATCTGTAAATAACCAAAAAACACTTAATAATTCAACAAGTTAGTGAGCCTAAGCCCTAATCTTTGGGTTCAAGTTTTGGGGATCTTCTCCTTACTTGAGTGTGCTTGTTCTATTATTCCATCTTGGAATATAGTGACAAGTGCACATTCCATTGAAGAGAGCTTGAGTTCATTTCCTTGTGACACACTCATAAAAGCTTCTAAAAAACACAAACAAACAATAAGCGTCTTTCCTTCGGGGATTCTTTTCTCATCTCATTCGCTTCGTACGCGAACTTGCTCTTACTTGTCACTTTGCAAGACGGTTACGCACTCGTCGTCCGAGTCTGCAACACCTGAGCAATGGCATAGGCAGTTCAAGCCTTAATTCACAAGCAATTTTCCTTGTTACCCCTAGTTAGGGGAACTACGGCGTCTCTGATCCTCATTATCCTGATGAGGTACGTAGGCAGCGGGGTAGGGCCCGTTCGAGCACAATCTTTATTTTCCCTACATTTTTCTCTTTTGTTTCTTATTCAGTTCTTTTCTCATTCTCTTTTCCAGTTCATTTTCTTTTCTTTTTGCTGCAGCTTTCATACCCTCACCCTTTGAAATAGTTTTCTTTTGCAAGCGTGGATCCCGTCGGGTACGGCGGACGATCTAGGTGTTAATACCTTCCCAGGTCGTAACCGACTCCCGAACTCAGTCTCTTTGGTTCGCAGGACCTGTGTCCTTCCTCTTTATTTCTTCTGGTTTGTGCAACATTACCATTCCCTTTCTTTTGGGATAAAAATGCCTGGCTTGCGACTCTATTCTTTTTCCGCGCCACTTTTGTGTTTGTACCAGGATGGAAATCCGGGGAGCGACAGGGGGCTCCTATTCTGGACTAGGCCTCCAGGCTGTATTGGGCTCCGACCCAATATGTCGATCAAAGGCCCATATGCTCGGGCAGATACTTCTGATAGACGGACAGGGGCACTTAACGGTCGGGCACACATCCTAGATGTCGGACATGCACTTAGAACGGACAAAGAACATGTCCGCCCATTCACTTGCCACATCACCCAACTGTCCCCCATTATCTCCTGAAAGATAGGGGCAGTTGAACCAAGGACCAGACCCATTAGCCAGGTCTTCACGTTTCTCACGCGTTCCTTGGCAGTTATTCCTTGGGCCTAGGTGATCCAGCCCAAGGAAGGACCTTGGCCCAGCGCTGGGGAATCTCTATATATACACTTTCTCACTAAAGGGTCAGGTATTCTGATTCCACACAATGTCGAAAACATTCCAACAATGACTCTAAAAAACGATTTCGTTCCTAGCTAACCAAATATTCCACATATTCGCCATCCAAAATATATTTGCTTTCCCTTTCTTAGCTCCTTGAGATTTGCAAAAATGAAAACATATCTCAAAACTATCTTTACAACCCTCCATCGAGTTTACCATATCATCTAAAAAACCAATCCACTCCCTTATATCCCTCCAAATAATCTTCGACACAGGGCAATTCATGAACAAGTGCGCAAAATTCTCATTGTGAAGAGAACAAAACACACACACCGAGAATTATCCTCGAAAAAACTAATACCTCTACGAATAAGATTATCTTTAGTTGGTAATCTTTCCCAAAATAAACGCCAACCAAAGGCTTTCAATCGCATAGGAATCACCGAGTTCCAAAGGATATACCAAACATTAGAGATCACATTCAACCAAACGAGACCCTCCCCGGTTCCCATTCAAACCAACATGATCAGATGTGACAGGAACCTCCAAACCATCCACTTCAACCTCTATTGCATAACGCGCACCAGATAACACAGATTATGTTCTATCAAGAAAACCCACAGTAACATCCTCCTGGACTTCCCGAACCACATTCTGCCCATGCGTAACAGTTTCGCTAGCTGCCAATGGCTCTATCCCGGAAGCCACTAAAACATCCTCACTGAAAACTATGCCAGCATCCAAAAATGCAGGATGAAAGTCTGATACTGAAACATTATCACTACCAGCATGAGCATAATTTGCTTCGACATCCTCACTGAAAGCTATGCCAATATCCAAATTTGCAAGATGGAAATCTAGAAGTGAAACATTACCGAGGCCAGCATGTGCATGAACTGTTTCAACCTATTATGTATACAAGAGGTCTGCTACCATTATTTCCCTAAAAAACTTGTTACTCGAGTCACCACCAGATAAAACAAATTCAGTTTCAACAGGGGCTCAGTCCCCACGGACCTACCCTCTCTGTCGTCACCAGTAAAAAGCGGATAAGCCAAACCAGAACCACTTCTACGACTACCAAAAGTTCCTTCTGGCGCCGAAATAGAACTGACATCATTCACCACCGGAACATGACATAAGTGATTATCCACGTCATCCGCAACTATATCCGAGGCTAATAAATTCAAACACGATTTTTGCCGAAAAACCTGACATTGGGTCTGGAATCCACAAAACATTATCTCTAGCATCTGAAAACTCACCTGCATAAAGAAGCAAACTAAACAAGTTTGAACGAGACGCCTCGATGTTAGGATCCGAAGAGATCTCAACACCGAAATCGCCCCATCTCCAGTTCCCATCCACCTAACCTCTCATACCCGCTATAGAAACATTTTGAAGTTTAGAAACGCAAAAAAGTGACGGGAATCTCTCATTCAAGCAATAATTACCCATCCATTTGGAATGTCGAAAAAGAAGTGATCAATCCATTTCCCACTTTCATCCTACAATTTTTTTCGCAAAAAAATTAACTCCATGTTTTTTATCAATCAAACCAAGATCTTTCTACCACTCCGATTTTGGAACTATATGGCTAGGGTTTGCTCTCCCATTAAACATATGCAAGCTAATGTCACCATAACGCACTCTAAGAATATTGAACCACAAGGACTCCGTACCTTTCAAAATTCTCCATCTCCACTTAAGAAGGAGAGCAATATTAAAGTCTTCAATACTCTGCACCCCTAACCCCCCTTTATTAATCGGTAAACAAATCGTCTTCCAACTTAACTAGTGAATCCTCCTACAATCCTCCGAACCACCCCATAAGAAGTTACTTTGGATAGAAATTATTTCTTTCTCAATCTTAACCGGAATCCTATAAAAAGATAACATAAAGATCGAGAAAGAACATAACACCAATTTAAGAAGAGTAATCCTTCCACCAAGGCTAAGAAAAAGCCATTTCCAACTAGCTAACCGATTCTTGATCTTACCAACCAAACTTCTCAACAAAGGAGTCCTTCTCGGGTTGGCTCCTATAGGAATGCCCAGAAACGAAAACTACTCTCCTCCCTCCTACAATCCAAGAAAGAAGCCGCCGCTTCCAAGAAATACGGATTCGAATTAATTCCAATGAGTTTACTCTTTTGATAGTTAATACCCAAACCCGAAACAAGCTCAAAACTCCTGAGCATCGCCTTGATATCCCACATCTTCCTCCAACTACTCCCACATATCAAAAGAGTGTCATTCGCAAATTGCAGAATATCACCACACAACCCCTTTTGATAAGAACACCTTCAAAATCCCTAATAGCCACTACTTTTTTAACTAGACCCGCAAGAGCTTCCGCTACTATAACAAAAAGGAATGGAGAGAAAGGGTCTCCTTGCCTCAATCCTCTCTCCACAAAAAACTCTTTAGTAGGACTACTGTTAACCAAGACCGACATATTACTATTAAACACCAACAACTCCATCCATCTCATCCAAATAGAACCAAACCCCAATCTCCTCATCATATAACAAAGAAAGTTCAAACTAATTTTGTCATAAGCCTTTTCGAAATCCACCTTGAAAAGCGTGCACGACTTCCCCTCTTTGTTGCAAAAATCCACTAATTCATTCGCAACAAGAACTCCATCTAAAAGCTGTCTGCCAAGCACGAAGGCACTTTGGCAAGGCGATATGATAGAGTGAAGGTAAGTCTTCAACCTTCCTGCTAAGAGTTTAGCAAGGATTTTGTATAAGCTTCCCACCAAACAAATTGGCTTATACTTATCTAACCCCAACAAATTTGGAACCTTAGGAACAAGAGTCAAGAAGGATGAAGTAATTTCGTTCGAAATCATCGTTCCCGGATGAAATTCGTTAACAAAATCCAGAAATTCCTCTTTAAAAAAATGTCAATATTTACGAAAGAATAAAAGAGTGTACCCATCGGGACCCGGACTTTTAGAACCATCGCACCCCCAGACCACCTCTTTTAACTCTTCCTCCAAAAACGGTGCTTCCAAGGATGCACTATCAATAACGGTGATCCTACGGAAGTTAATACCATCAAGAAGTGGTCTCTTTAAATCTTCTTCAATGAATTTGCTAGTAAAATGGTCCCTAACATCCTTCTTGACCTAATCCACCTTACCATTATCCGAACTAAACAAACCTAGATGATTCCTCCTTCTTCTTTCCTTCATGACTCTATGGAAAAATCTACTATTGTTGTCTCCGTCATTATTCTACTTCAACCTCGACTTTATACTTAACAGATTTTCCTTTATTTCTAAATTCAACCAAAATCTATTGGTAGTGTTGCACCCCAAAATTTGCCCTCCACAAGACAAGACATTGTGTACTAAGAGGCTCACAAGGTTCACAAGACATCTCATGAGGTTCACAAGGTTCACAAGGTTCACAATTAGTCAGAAAGTTTGACAATTCCCTCAGACAATGCATCCTCCTAAGCAGTGCATCTTAAACTAGGGTTTTGACTTTAATCAGGCTAAATGAACTTCCAAGACTTCAAGTGAGCTTCATAGCATCCTATATGTGTTCAAGAATCCCCATGACAAGTTTCAAGACTTTTCTCAAAGGTTTGCTCAATCAGATAATCAGATAGGTTAAAAGCAGTCAAAGCAGTTAAAAAGTCAAACTGAGGTCAACTGTGGTCAAACCAAAGTCAAACTTCATGATTTTTTGCCAACATCAAGTATATGAAGTAAAATTCATCATTTGATTAAGGGTTGATCATGATTCATCAAGGAGATTTCAGATCATCAAGAATCAGGAGTTTATAAATTAGGGTTTCCTCAGGAAAAGTCAACTGAACTTTGACCAGCCATAACTTTCACATGCTTCATCAAAAATTTTCCATCCAAAGCTCATTTTGAAGAAATTGAATTCTCTAAAACCTTTGTGTCTCACAAGCCAAGCCCAAAAATGCTTCATTTGGAAGGTATGAGCTAAGACATTATAGGTCCTTTTGAAAGTCAACAAAAAGTCAACAACTTCAAAAGAGCATAACTTGAGAATGGTAAAAGATATGAACATGAAACCAATGAGGTTGGTTAGAGGACTCTTTAAGCTTTCCAAAATGTCCAAGCACGACCCAACCCACCTATTTTATGATTTTTTATTTTTTATTTCATATTTATTTGAATTTTATTCATTAAAATACCATTTAAATTGAAATAAAATATAAAATCATATTTTTGGAAAAGGATTTTGCTTCTAGAATGTTATAAATGATATTTGGATCAGATTGATACACAAGTTATGAGGATTGTCCCAAAATAGCAATGTTAGATCAAATAAAAATCAAATTTCATGACATATCTTTTTCAATATTCAAGTGATCCAAAAGTCCAAAGAATCATACAATTTTTTGACCTAATCTCATTCACATATATACATAGAACATATCACAACCTCAAGAACGAATTTTTGCAGCCTCTAAAACCACTTTCAAACTTTCAAAATTCATCATATTTTTGAAATTCGGATTCTAACATTTGGTAGTTTTTCAGGTGAATGGAGCATGCTAATCTCTTCCCTATACATCACTGAACATATACCAATGATCATATGCATCTAAAAGCCCATGAATTGGCCAAACCGAATCAAATTTTTTTGACATTCATGAGTTTTTCGTTTTCATACATTGGTGTAAAATAAATTGTATTTGACTGTTGATTCTTGTTTGTGATGTACTAACAATCGTTTCTGGATGCTTTGATTTGAGTTTTGATACATAATGAGTGATCCACCATTGTTAGGGTTCTTCGGCCGTTTTAGGGTTTCACGATTTATCAATTATAAATGAAATCTAAAACCATAGATCAATTATAATTAACCTATGGAACATATTGGTATGTTTAATTTGAGGAAATTTTACTGTTTTGATGATGATTGAGATTCGTAGGTTTTGCTGCAAACAAGAATTCGCAGGAAAGTTTGTAATAAAATTCGCAGCAAAATTCACAGGTCTGGAGGAAGAAGAAGATGAAGCTGGCGCGAAAACTTGATTTAAAAAACACGTTTATTTTATTATCTTTTGTTTGTAAATATATTTCAGAATGAATGCTTGGCTCAGTTGGTTAAGGCGTGCGCATGTGAGGCAAGGGTCAAAGGTTCAAATCCCTGCTTCACCAATTTTTTTGCGTTTTATCCATCTATTTCACAGGTTTAAAATATAAAGATTCATGCCCATCCACTATCACCAAACGCAGCGCAGCCTGGTGGAGAGCTTGTTGGTCCAGGGGATGCAAAGCCTAGGGCCTGGGTTCGAATCCCAGCCCCAGGTAAGTTCTTTTTCTCATTATTTTTCATTTAATTTGTTTTATTTATATTATATTTAGTTAATTTAATCAATAATAATAAATGTTTAAAATAAATTAGTTATAGTATTTTCTTATATATAAATTCAAAACTTATTTTTTTTTAAAAGGGATTTAAACTTTATTAATAAAAGTTATTTATATTTATTTTATTGTATATTTGTATGTATTTTTTGTATAAATAATTTAATTATATTTAGATTAATTTATAAACCCTAATATTTTATATGTAAAACCTAATTTTCTTTATAAACCCTAATTATGTTATAAATATTAATTTATTTGTTTGTAAATTTTAATTATATATATTTATTTTATAATTTGTTTATATTATTATTATATGTAGTTTTTTTATATATATAAATAATTTAATTAAGTTTAGATTAAATAATTAACCCTAATTTATTTTTTGTTCTAAACAATTAAAAACCCTAACTTTATTTTATGAGTTTAATTCCTTATTTTTATATGCTTACTTAATTATAATTAACAAATATTTTTATAATATGTATATAAAATTAAATTATTAGAACTATTAGTCATATTTATTAATATATAATTATTATCATTTATTTCTTTTATTAAAATTCTTAAAAATAATTATTTATTTAAATTTTGAACTTTTAATTTGTTTCTACATTATATTGTTATACTAACCTTCTTATATTTATTTTTGTTTGTTATTACTAACCAATTTATTTATTTATTATATGCTTACTTATTTAAATTATTTTTATAATGTAATTGTGCTAATCATGTAATAGTTGTAGAATTATTCTTATTATTTATTTTTAATTGCCATGGTTAGTAAAATAGGGAGTGTAAACATGTTTGTATTTAAAATTGAATTTAGATCATTAATCTTAAGATAAATATATGAAGTTGTACACGCACACACATAAGTCGATCCTGGATCGCCATCTCACATTCTTAAGGATACCTCTCATGTTGCCTAAAGAAAAAGGTCAAGTAAGGTGTATAAAGCAAAGTCCTTTCATTTATCTATATCATCTAGTCCCTTAAAAGATAATAAGATCAAGTCCCTCCATGGTTGCTTTCGTAAATGATCTTGTCCCTTACGAATAAAGATGATAAGTCCCTTTGAATTGCTAAATACACCTTACAGTTGCCTAATCACAGATGTCCCTTAATTTTTCCCTCACATATCCAAGGTAATGACTACCTATTTCTTAATAATAGGGATAGTCTTACCACTTAAAGGATATTTAAGAACATAAAAGATTTAACTTAGGGTAGGTTCCTCTTATGTACTTGCTCACCTTTTCAAACATTTCAAAAACACTTCACATTTTCAAGCAATTTTCAAAAACAAAGGCTTTATATATATCCGTACATGGATCATTATAAAGTACTTAAGGAAATTTCTAAACATACACTACACTTCTCAAAACAATTTAAAGTGAGCTAAGTAACGAAGAGCCCATGGATAACCATGGATGTAAAGGGTGCTAACACCTTCCCTTTACATAACCTACCCCCCGAACTCAAAAATCTTTTAAGGTCTTTCCTGTTCTTTTATACTCTTTCCTTTTGGATAAAATAAAAGTCGGTGGCAACTCTTGCTATCCGCAACATTTAACTAAAGTCAGTTCTCCCACCGTGTTACAGAACTGGCGACTCTGTTGGGGACTTAATAAAAGAGGGGTACCCTTAGGAATTAGATCACTTTAAACTTGTTTGCTTTGTTTGCTTTACTTTACTTGTTGGGTGCTCTTATGTGTGAAAGATCCTAACCCGAATCTAGTGTACCTTAGGTAAATGGCAATAGACCAAGGAAATTGTACGGCGTATACTGATATGGTTGATCTGGTGGCCATAGTTAGTGTGACTTCTTGGTTGGTGCTTATGTTCCTTAAGTCAAGTTGAGGATAATATGAGGCTTCCATATGTTGTCAATACACTAACTAACTTTTAGAACCCTAGTTACCCCATCTTGGCCTTTAGAAAAGTAGTGAGATAACCGGCTTTGGTGAAGACTGAAGTTGGTTGATACTCGATGCTACACTCATTGAGATCTTAAACTTGGAGGGTTTTGGTTGGAAAGTAAGTTGCCTACTGAACAACCACCCTTGTGAAGGATCAATGATATTGAGATCCCTTAGAACCTGGTTACTTTTGTAGGACAGGATGAACCAACTAAACTTTAGGGGAGGGTACTTACCTTTAAACCTCATGCAAGCCTTCAAACCTAGGGCTATTGTGTGATTTGTTTATGTGTGCCACATGTTTGTGATTGAACATAACATCATAACATCATCATGCATCATAAGCATAGCATTTTCACTAACCATTTCAAAGACCAAAGGATTTATCTTTGTTCTTTGTTGCAGGTCATGGCTTCTGCTCGTAGGAATACCATCAGGATCAACTTTGTAGGAATACCTCCTAAGCTTAAAGAATTGGTCTCTCAGGTTTCTGAAAACTCCCATTTCATCAAGAGACATGGTCACCTATTGGATTTAGTCACTTCAGGGTTCAATGAAGACATGATGAGTGTTCTATTTCAGTTCTTTGATCCTAAACATCACTGTTTCACATTCCCCGACTATCAACTGGTTCCTACAATGGAAAAGTTCTCTAAACTACTGGGTATACCTATCCTTGATCAGAGACCCTTCACAGGCTTAGAGAAAGAGCTTAAACCTGAAGTCATTGCTGCAGCTCTACATCTGAAGAAGTCAGACATTGTCCTAGAAACAAGAAGTGGAGTTAAGGGTATTCTTGCTAAGGTGTTGATAGAGAAGGCTCAAGTATTCTTGAAGGCTATGAGCTATGATGCTTTTGAGGAGATCTTAGCCTTGTTGATTTATGGCTTAGCGTTGTTCCCCAATCCAGATCAGTTCATAGATGTTCACGCCATCAACATATTTATGAGTCACATTCCAGTGCCTACATTGCTTGTAGACATCATGCACTCTCTTCATACTCGTACTACGAAAGCCCGAGGAACTCTGATGTGCTGCATACCTTTGCTATCTAGGTGGTTTATTTCTCACCTTCCTCGCTCAGTGATGAAGAATGAACAAGGGTTCAGGTGGTCTAAAAGGATCATGTCACTCTCTCATTCAGATATCCATTGGTGCTCCAGATCTATGGAGAATGTTACTATCATTGACCGTTGTGGGGAGTTTCCCAATGTGCCACTTCTAGGCATAAGAGGGGGCATTACTTACAACCCTTCTTTAGCTCTACGTCAGTTTGGTTACGCTCGGAGTGATGGTCCTCATGACATGTTGATTCAGGGTATTGTGTTTGATTACGACAACGATCTACAAGGTTACCGTCAAAGGTTTATACGAGCATGGGGTAAAGTGAACAAGGTTGACAGCAAGACTCTGGAGCCCAAGTACACTATTCATATGGAAGCTTACCTCAGATGGGTGCGATCTCGTGCTCAGACTCTTATGATGCCATATCCTGCCATCCTGCCAGTTACTATGGAGCCTGTTGCTGAAGGAGATACCTCTTATACCATCCTTCACCCAGACATGCCCATTGACATGGAAGATTTACAGAGGTCCTGGATCCAGTTGAAGGAGCAAAGGGATAATTTCGAGGCTCATTACAAAGCAAGTCAAGAAAGAATCCTGGAGCTAACAAAGCAACTTCACGAGGAGCGGAATCTCAACTCATACCTCAACACAAAGAGGAAACGTCCATGGGAGACTTAAAACCCCATATTTTGTATTTATTTCATTTCATTTTTATTGTAAGCCCAAGGGGCAAACAAATTTATTACTAATAAAAGTTTACTTTCTTGGTTGTTTAAGCAAATTTAAATCCTGCGGTCCTTGAAAACATTGCATACGCATTTATACACCATATCATTGCATCACAGGTTTCTTATGTACAGGTTTCTTATCTTCTCGCTGTTTATTTCAGCAATGGATCTTGAACAAACAGTTAAAGATCTCCAGGCACAAAATGCACAGTTCTAAGAGTTGATCCTGAACTTGTCCAAGGGGCAGGATGAATTGAAGACACTGCTGGCCAAGAAGACTAAGAAGACTAGAAGGTCAGGAGGCCTAATCAACATGGGAAGAAGGTTCAGAGGTCCTGTCAAGACCAAAGAACAGGTTGAAGATTATGAGTTCGAAGAGTCTGAGAAAGAGGGAGGCAGTCTCCATAATACAATGGGGGGCTCTGATTCTGAAGCTAACTACTATCATGATCCTAATGAAGATAAGTTCAAAATGCTGGTGGATAGAATGGATGCTATGGAATTGCAAAAGTCTTCTGGGCTGGATTTTAAGGACCTGAGTTTGATATCTGGGTGGTCATACCCATTGGTTTCAAGGTTCCTGCTTTTGTAGTGTATGATGGTGTCTCTTGTCCCAAGCTGCATCTGAGGTCTTATGTCCGGAGAATCCAACCCCATACTGCTGATAAGAAGTTGTGGATCCATTTCTTCCAAGAGAGCTTATCTGGAGCTCAATTGGAATGGTACTATCAATTGGAGAGTGTCAACATCCGTGATTGGAATGATCTTGCTGAGGCTTTTTATAAGCAATATCAATACAATGTTGACCTAGCCCCTACTCGCATGCAACTACAGAGCATGTCTATGGGTGCAAAAGAAAATTTCAAGGAGTATGCCCAGAAGTGGAGAGATTTGGCTGGTAGGGTACAACCTCCTCTAACTGACAGGGAGTTGGTGGATATGTTCATGTGTACGTTGAATGGTCCTTTTTATAGTCATTTCATTGGAAGCTCATCATCTGGCTTCACTGAGTTGATAATGACAGGAGAGCGCGTAGAAAGTGGTATAAGGAGTGGCAAGATACAAGTGGGTGCTTCTTCATCCAGTACTACAAAGAAGCCCCCTAGTGGGAAGAAAGAGTCAAATGCTGTTTATGGTCAACTTGATCGTAATAGGAGACACCAATCTGTGAGTGCAGTTCATATCTCCAATCCAACTCCTACAACACCAGAGCCGCCACAGGGCAATCAACAGAGGCCTAAAAGACAGTTCACCAAGCTCAACATGTCAATGGCCCAAGCATTGCAACACTTGTTGAAGGGTGAACTCATCACTCTGAAGGACCCTCCTCAGAACCCCAATGTTACCTCTCCCAGGTACAATCCTAATGCACGATGTGCATATCATTCTAATTGTCAGGGACATGATACCAATAATTGCTGGATATTGAAGAATAAAATTCAGGATATGATTGATGCTGGAGAGATTGAGTTTGACCCTCCAGGTACTCCAAATGTGATTATTGCTCCCATGACAAATCATGAAAAGACTGTCAATGCCATTGATGAAGTTTCACATATTTCCTCAGTTGCAGACGTGACTACACCATTATCTGTTATCAAGAAGAAGTTGGTACAAGCTGGGTTCTTTCCAGGTTGTAATGAAGATTGTTTCTATTGTGCTTATAAACCGGATAGTTGCTGGAAGTTGAAGGACGAAATTCAACGCCTTATGGACAATTACACAATATTGTTTGAGAGGACACCTTCTGTGGAGAGCATGGTTGAACATATAACTAAAGGTGCGAAGGTTGAAGAGGTGGATATGGTGGATAAAGTGCCGGTAAGGATTACTTCCAAGGGACCTGTAAAAATCACTCGTAAGGGTCCAATTAAAATTATTGCTGAAGGCCCTGTGAAGATTGTTGCTGAAGCTAGAGTGGCTCCTATGATCATTACCACTCCAGGTCCTATTCCATATACTTCTGATAAAGCGGTGCCTTGGCATTATGGCTCCGATGTCTATATTCATGGTGTTAAGCAGGAATCCTTGGTTGATGCTGTTGCACCCCAAAATTTGCCCTCACAAGACAAGACTTTGTGTTCTAAGAAGATTCGCAAGGTTCACAAGTTTCTCAACATTTCCATAACCTTTCATGAGGTTCATGAAGTCTACAAGTCACTTCTTGAAGGTTCACAAGGTTTACAAGTTTCCCAATACTTACAAGGCCTTTCATGAGGTTCATGAAGTCTACAAGTCACTTCTTGAAGGTTCACAAGGTTCACAAGTTTCTCAACATGTACAAGACCTTTCATGAGGTTCAGGAAGTCCACAAGTCACTTCTTGAAGGTTCACAAGGTTCACAAGTTTCACAATGATTACAAAGCTTTCCTGAGATTCATGAGGTCTACAAAGCCACTTCATGAGGTTCACAAGGTTCACAAGCTTCACAATACCTCCCATGAGGTTCACAAGACAGTTTATGATGGTCCACAAGGTTCACAAAGTTCACAATTGGTCAGAAGAGTTGACAATTCCCTCAGACAATGCACCTCCTAAGCAGTGCATCCAAAACTAGGGTTTTGACTTTAATCAGGCTAAATGGACTTCCAATACCTCAAGTGAGTTTCATAACATCTTATATGTGTGTAAGAACCCCCATGACAAGTTTCAAGACTTTTCTCAAAAGTTTGCTCAGTCAAATGATCAGATAAGTCAAAATCAGTCAATACAGTTAAAAAGTCAAACTGAGGTCAACTGTGGTCAAACCAAAGTCAAACTTCATGATTTTTTGCCAACATCAAGTATATGAAGTAAAATTCATCATTTTATCAAGGGTTGATCATGATTCATCAAGGAGATTCCAGATCATCAATAATCAAGAGTTTCTAAATTAGGGTTTCCTCAGTAAAAGTCAACTGAACTTTGACCAGCCATAACTTTCACATACTTCATCACCAAGTCTCCATCCAAAGCTCATTTTGAAGGAAATTGAATTCTCTACAACTTTTATGTTGAAAGTTAAGCCCAAAAATGCTTCATTTGAAAGATATGATCTAGGACATTATAGGTCATTTCAAAAGTCAACAAAAAGTCAACAACTTCAAAAGGGCATAACTTGAGATTGGTAAATGATATGGACCTGAAACCAATGGGGTTGTTTAGAGGACTCTTCAAGCTTTCCAAAAAGTCCAAGAACACCCTCATACCTTTAAAATTGAGGGAGATATGCTCTTGCAAAGTTGGGAAATTTTGTGATGGTTTATATTGAAAATGGGGGTCTAGAAACAATTCCTTCCAAATGGGCTTGCTAAGTTGTGATCCAATCCACATCATATCATTAGGCACGACCCAATTGACCAAAATTCAGCATTTTTATTATTTTATTTTTATTTATTATTGATTTAATTCATAAAAATCATTTTAAATAAATATAAAATATGAAAATCTATTTTTGGAGGAAGATAATGCTTCATGAAAGTCTTAATTGGTGATTAGAATTAAAGAAGAAGGAAATCATGTGATTAATCCAAGAATAGCAAGTCTTCATGAACAAATATTTGACTTTTACACCATGATCTTTTTCAATCTTTTTTGGATCAAATCTCCACACAACCAATGAGTTTTTCTGACCTAATTCACTCACATATAAGTATCAAACACAACCCTAGCCTCAAGACACGAATTCTAGCATCCAAAAGGTAAGATCATAGTTCAAAAATTCAAGCAAAAAGTGAGATTCGGATTTTGAAATCCAGGGCTCTAGAAGGTAAACTAAGAACACAGAGAGGTTCCTTGATCATCCATGAAGCAAAACCAATGCCCATACGCATCTATATCATGCATATATGAACAATCCGAAGCTTTGTTGTTCTTGAAAATTTATTTTTCGATTTCCATTATTTGATCATTATTAATGAAATTTGTGTGTTGATTTGATGTTAGTTGAAGCTTTGGAACAATTCTGGACAAATTAATTGGATTTTCGTGACCCTATACGGATTCGGCCATTACTAGGGTTTATGACCTCCATTAGGGCTTTATGATCTAGGCTATATAAATTTATTCTAGAAACATGGTTCGATTCCAAATTGTCTTGTGATCATGTTTGACTGATTAATTTATTGAAATTTTACAGTTTTGGCCATGTATGAGATCCATAGGTATTGCTGCCAAGTTGATTTTCGCAGGTATCTTGGTGGAAGATTTCGCAGCTAAAATCGAAGGGCAGGAGGTTGAAGATGAATGCTTTGGCGCGTTTATGGAATTCAAAAATTATTTTATATTATATAGTTTGGTTTGTGGATAAAACTTCAAACGTTGCAGGTGGCCCAGTGGTAGAAAGAACGCACATGATACCTGATGGCATGAGTTCAAATCTTGCCTCCAGCAAGTTTTTTTTGATATTTTTCATTTAAGATGCGTTTTTAATATATTATTATTCGTAGTGGTTTAATCATCAGGTAGGCTCTCCCATCCAGGCGGTAACGCGTGCTTGCTTGCAATCAGAAGGTCCTGGGTTCGATTCACACCCCAGGCCTTTTTGCTTTTCTCTATTTTTTCTGGATTTTGTAGATAAGGAATAAAACTCATTCTTCTCCCTAGGATGATGCGCGCCTGTGTGCAGCCCAGTGGTATATGATGTTTGTTGCAAGCAGAGGGGACTGGGTTCAAACCCCAGCCCCACCAGGTTTTTAATTTCTTTTTCTTTGGCTTTATTTTTCTTAATTCAATTACTATTTTTTTTCTAAATAACTAAAATTATAATTTTCATATATGTATATTATGTGTTATAATTCTTAAAATTATTTTCTAAAATTCTAAATTCTTGTTTGTATCTCAATTTAAATTTTATTATTATTCATGTAGTTAAAATATAGGTATATTAATTCATATATTTTTGTATATAAACAAACCCTATTTTTCTAACAAACCCTAATTTATTTTTAATGCTTATTAAAACCTAATCCTATTTTTCTCAATGATTTTATTTTCTAATATAATTGTTATGCATGTTTTTTTTTTATTTGATGTGATTCATGTAAATTTTGTAAATATATTTATGATCTAAATTGCTTTTTTTTTCTTTTAATGTATGTTTAGAAACAATTTAATTTGCAATAATTATATGTTTAAAATAATTTGTAAATATAATAATAAAAATTAAATTTTATAAATGTGATTAATTTTGTGAATATGATACTTAAAATTTATATAATGTATAAATATTTTTAATAAATAATTAAATTTTTGTAAATGATTAAAATTTATAATTATATTATGCTTAAAAATTTTTCTTATTTAAAATTAAACTTTGTGTTCATGTCATTATAATATTTTTCTATTTATTTCTATTTACTTTAATTATTGTCACTAATTATACTATTACTTATTATTTTTTGTTTACTATTATTTTATATTTTTATTTCTCTAAACTTGTTTATTTTCCTAACTATTATTATTATTATTTTATTCTCACTAACCTTATTTTTTTAATCATATTTACCACTAACCCCTATTTATTGTTTATTTATTATTTTAGCTTGCTAATTATTTATTTTTGCTATTTATTTATTTATTTTGCTTATTATAATTATTATGTAAATGCTCCTGGATGTAAATTCTGTAATTATTTAATTATTTTTGCTATGGTTAGTAATTTAGGGAGTGCAAATATGTATTTTATTTAAAATAAATTAGATCACTTTAATCATAAGATAATTAAATTAAACACTCACACACGTAAGTCGATTTTAATCGCCGTCTCACTTTCTAAGGTTATCCCTCAAGTTGCCTAAATCATAAGGTCAAGTGGGGTGTATACAGCAAGTCCCTTTAAAAGAAAAATCATCAAGTCCCTCATGGTTGCCTTTACGAATCGAGTCCCTTCGAATAATGATGATAGTCCCTCCTATATGCTTATTACACCCCACAGTTGCCTTCATAAAAACAAAATGTCCCTCTCATGTCCCTTACATCCAAGGTAATGACTACCTACTCCTTAATAGTAGGGATAGTCTTACCAATGAAAGGATAAAGAACAAGAAAGACTTTAAACTTTAGGGTAGGTTCCTCTTATGTACTTGCTCACTTCAAAAACTTTTCAAACTCTTCACAATTTCAAACAAATTTTCAAAAACAAGTTTTTACGCATCCGTACATGGATTATTATCAACTATTCTGAAAATTTTTCTATTCACACACTACACTTTCAAAAAACAGTTTAAAGTGAGCTAAGTAATTAAGAGCCCATGGATAACCATGGATGTAAAGGGTGCTAACACCTTCCCTTTACATAACCTACCCCCCGGACCCAAAAATATCTCTTAAGGTCTTTCCTGTTCTTTTATACCCTTTCCTTTTGGATAAAATAAAAGTCGGCGGCGACTCTTGCTATCCGCAACATAACTAAAGTCAGTTCTCCCACCGTGTTACAGATGCACCTGTTGTTGATGAAAATTTGGATGTTGATAATATTGCGGGATCTAGTAAGATCACACGAAGTGGAAGAGTTTTCTCTCCTCCAGTTACCTCCAAGAATACGGTTACTCCAACTACTACCTCCACTGCTAATGCTCGGGGCAAAGGTCACGTTATTGAATCGGTACAAGCTGGTGTACCAGCTGCTGATGATCTTTCTAAGTAGATGGAAGAAGTACTAAAGATCATTCGCAAGAGTGATTATGATGTTGTTGATCAATTAGGGCATACTCCCTCCAAGATTTCTATGTTGTCTTTATTGTTGTGTTCTGAGGCTCATGCCAAAGCCTTGATTAAATTTTTGAAGACTGCTCACGTACCAAATGAGATTTCTGTAGACCAGTTTGAAAATTGTGTTGCACACTTGACCTATGATAATGGGTTAGGTTTCTCCGATGCTGATTTGACTCCGGCCAAAAGGGATCATGACAGGGCTCTACATATCTCTATTGAATGTAGGGGCACTACCCTGTCACATGTGTTAATAGACAATGGTTCCTCGCTGAATGTGTTGCCCAAAGAAGTTATGAATAAGCTTAGTCCTGAAGACGCTGTGTTGAGGCCCAGTAATATAGTGGTGAAGGCTTTTGATGGCTCGAGAAGAGTGGTGCATGGAGAAATTGATCTCCCAATAAAAGTAGGTTCTCAAGTCTTCAATGCTACTTTTTATGTAATGGATATTCGTCCTTCGTATTCTTGTTTGCTTGGGCGTCCCTGGATCCATGGGGCAGGTGCTGTAACCTCCACCTTACATCAGAAGCTGAGATATCCAGTAGAAGGAAAAGTTGTCACTGTTTACGGAGAGGAAGGATATATAGTTAGCCATGTGAACACCTTTAAATATCTTGAAGTGGAAGGTGAATATGTTGAAACTCCGTGCCAGACATTCAAAGTAGTTCCTTGGGTTGTTAATAATTATGAAGCTCCTCCTGTTGTCAAGAAAGTTCCTGTGGTCACCAGAGTACCTCCTACAATGGCTTCCCTCAAGGATGCTAGAGATATAGTGGATGGAGGTGGTTGTACTATTTGGGGTCAGCTTCCTGACATTTCTTACAAGTCTGACATGTTTGGTTTGGGTTTCAATGCAGAGTCCCAGAAGGCTGTTCGTCGTGCTCGTGCTGTTCGTATCACCAATCAGGGGATTATGAAAGATCAGATCAATGTTGTGGGTGACTATGATGAAGACTAAAACTTGGATGCTTGGATTTTTCCTACTGTGGGTGCTGGGCTCAATAATTGGAAAGCTGAAGATGTTATTCCTATCTCCTTTAGTCAGGAGTAAATACTATTACTGTGTTATTACTTTTAAGTTTGTAATTTTTGAACAATTAAACTCTTAAGCCTTGTGCCTTACCCGGGGCACAATGGTATGCTTGTTTCGGGATGTCATTTCATTTGCATACTTCATTCAATAAAAATCAGTGGACGTTTCGTTTTCGTAAATATTGTGCTCCTTGTCTTTCTTTTATTATTTTTTCTTTTATCAGCTATGTGTTCTTACACACACCCACATCACTAAAATGCAGATCCCTATCCACTCTGGATCCTGTTGATAACAGTTCTACTATTGCCAATTATAATTTCGAGAATCCGATCTATCAAGCTGAATATGGAAATGAGGACGATTGTGAAGTACCTGTAGAGCTTGCTAGGTTTTTACAACAGGAAGAGAAAGCTATACAGCCACATGAAGAGCCAATCGAAGTTGTGAATCTGGGAACTGAAGAAAACAAGAAAGAAGTCAAGATAGGGGCTGAATTAGAGGATGGTGTTAAGAGCAGATTAATTCAGACGTTACATGATTATGTGGAAATATTTGCTTGGTCCTATGAAGATATGCCAGGGTTGGATACAGACATTGTGGTTCACCGTTTACCAGTAAAAGAAGACTGTCATCCAAAGAAGCAGAAGGTTCGTCGCATGCGTCCTGAAATGTCAGAGAAGATTAAGGCAGAGGTAATGAAACAGTTTGATGCAGGGTTCTTAGCTGTGACTTCTTATCCTCAGTGGGTTGCAAATGTGGTACCGGTACCTAAGAAAGATGGTAAGGTACGTATGTGTGTAGATTACAGGGATTTGAACAAGGCCAGCCCCAAAGATGACTTTCCACTTCCTCATATCGATGTTCTGGTAGACAACACTGCTCAGCATAAAGTATTCTCTTTCATGGATGGTTTCTCTGGTTACAATCAAATCAAGATGGCACCTGAAGATATGGAGAAGACTACATTTGTTACACAGTGGGGCACCTTTTACTATAAGGTGATGCCATTTGGTTTGAAGAATGTCGGGGCAACATATCAGCGTGCTATGGTGGCTTTGTTTAATGATATGATTCATCATGAGATAGAGGTGTATGTGGATGATATGATAGCCAGGTCCCAGAATGAAGAACAACATCTTGATCATCTGCATAAGTTGTTTGAGAGATTGAAGAAGTACAAGTTGAGATTGAACCCAAACAAATGTACTTTTGGAGTTAGATCTGGTAAACTCCTGGGTTTCATCGTCAGTGGAAAAGGTATTGAAGTAGACCCTGCAAAAGTGAAAGTTATACAAGAGATGCCAGCTCCTCGTACTGAGAAGGAAGTTAGAGGTTTCTTAGGACGATTGAATTACATTGCAAGATTTATTTCTCAATTAACTGCTACCTGTGAGCCAATCTTCAAGTTGTTGAAGAAAGATCAGGTAATGGAGTGGAATGATGAGTGTCAGACTGCCTTTGATGAAATCAAGAGATATCTTCTAGAACCTCCCATTTTGATGCCACCAGTTGATGGAAGACCCTTGATCATGTACTTAACAGTGTTAGACAACTCAATAGGGTGTGTGTTGGGGCAACATGACGAGTCTGGTCGAAAAGAGCAGGCAATATACTACCTTAGCAAAAAATTTACCGATTGTGAAACAAGATACTCACTGCTCGAGAAAACTTACTGCACTTTGGCATGGGCTGCTCGCCGACTAAGACAGTATATGTTGACCCATACTAACTTGTTGATTTCGAAGATGGATCCAATCAAGTACATATTCGAGAAACCTGCTCTCTCTGGAAGAATAGCAAGATGGCAAATGATCTTGACAGAATATGACATACAATATACTACTCATAAGGCCATTAAAGGAAGTGTTGTAGATGATCATTTGGCTCATCAAGCAGTGGATGATTATCAGTCAATGAGTTTTGAGTTCCCTGATGAAGACATTATGATTATTACCAAAGAACCTGGACAATATGACGGACCTGAACAAGGATCCCGATGGACTATGGTTTTTGATGGAGCTTCTAATGCACTTGGTAATGGTGTTGGTGTTGTGATCAGTTCCCCTGAAGGTTGTCATACCTCGATTACTGCAAGACTTTGTTTCTATTGTACCAATAACATGGCTGAGTATGAGGCATGTATCCTGGGTATCAAAACTGCCATTGATATGAAGATCCAGTTCCTTGACGTGTATGGAGATTCAGCCTTGGTAGTAAGTCAGATCAAAGGAGATTGGGATACCAAACATGATAATCTCATTCCTTACAGAGAGCATGTGTTGTCTTTGATCCCACATTTCAAAGAGATTACCTTTGGACATATTCCACGAAGAGAGAATCAGTTGGCAGATGCATTAGCCACCATGGCATCCATGTTTGAGATCAGCTGGGATGATGAGGCTCCCAAGATTACTATTGACAAATTTGAGAAGCCTACCTACTGCAATGAGATTGACACTGAAGAAGCAGAGGAGAAGCCTTGGTTCTATGAAGTAAAGAGATATCTTGAAGCCCAGGAGTTCCCTGAAGGGGCATCTGTCAAAGATAGGAAGTTTCTGAGGAGGTTCTCTGCTAAGTTCTTTTTGAGTAATGGCATTCTGTACAAACGCAATCATGATTCAACTTTGCTTCGTTGTGTAGATAAGAAGGAAGCAACAGAGATTATGGAAGACATGCATGATGGGATCTTTGGCACTCATTCTAGTGGTCATACCATGGCAAAGAAAATATTGAGAGCAGGTTACTATTGGTCTACCATGGAAGCTGACTGCTATCAACATTCCAGAACACGTCACAAGTGTCAAATCTATGCTGACAAAGTACATGTACCTCCATCACCATTGAATGTGTTGACTGCTCCTTGGCCTTTTGCCATGTGGGGCATTGATATGATTGGTGAGATCAAACCTACTGCTTCTAATGGGCATCGTTTCATCCTGGTTGCTATTGATTACTTCACAAAGTGGGTGGAGGCAGCTTCATTTGCATATGTTACTAAGAATGTGGTGGCTCGATTCGTTAAGAATAATCTTATATGTAGGTATGGCATCCCTGAAAGGATTATTACTGACAATGGCTCTAATCTGAACAACACTATGATTACTGATCTCTGCACGCAGTTCAAGATTAAGCATCACAACTCTTCTCCATATCGTCCGAAGATGAATGGGGCAGTAGAAGCTGCTAATAAAAACATCAAGAAGATTCTACAGAAGATGACTGTCACTTACAAGGATTGGCATGAGATGTTACCATTTGCTCTTCATGGTTATCGTACTACAATACGTACTTCAACAGGGGCAACCCCATTCTCCTTAGTATATGGTATGGAAGCAGTTCTGCCCATTGAAGTTCAGATTCCCTCCTTAAGAATTATGAAGGATGCAGGCTTGGATGAAGATGAGTGGATTCAGACCCGACTGGACCAGATAAATTTGATTGATGAGAAGAGGTTGGCAGATGTGTGTCATGGCCAAATGTACCAGAAACGGATGATCAAAGCTTTTAATAAGAAGGTTAAGCCAAAGGTATATCAGGCTGGTGATTTGGTAATTAAGCGTATCATATTACCACAGGGTGATCCTAGGGGCAAGTGGACTCCTACATATGAAGGACCATTCGTAGTCAAAACAGTATTCTCAGGAGGTGCCATGATACTTACTACTATGGATGGTGAAGACTTCCCGCAACCTGTAAACGCAGACATAGTTAAAAGATACTACGCATAAAAAGAGACCCGCTAGGTTGACTGGCCTAGGCAAAAATAAGGGCATCCTGGCGAACCAAAAGGGTTCGGGCAAACATTAGGGATATATATATATAAAAAATGTACACCCGGCAAGTCGAAAACCTGAAAAGGCGGCTTGGGCAAAAAAGGGTATCTCGGTGGATTGAAAACCTGAAAGGGCAATCCAGGCAAAAGTTAGGGATTAAAGCGTATGACTATGTCTCGTTTGGATCACCCATGAAACTGCAACCAGTTGTGCTACTTACTCAAGCTCGAACAGATAAAGCTCAATCCAATCGTTTTCGTCTCGACAGCAGAAGATGAGACACTTGAAGATAATGACAATAGTAGAATTAAAACTCAATAGGATTATTTCCCACATAGCTGATTTTCTTTGTTTTGTAAACATTTTTTACGACGAATTCCTCGTACTAGGATTTCTGTCTCCTTGTACAAAATTGCCTATGCATGGGCCACTTTGTGATATAAATAAAATTTCATCTTTGAATCCAGATTTACTTTTACCCTATTTACATAAGCGAAACGTCCATTGGTTGTGTTTGAATGTATGTATGCTTTTGAATATGATTGATGTTTACCAGAAATGCATAAAATGCTTAATATGATTGATGTTTACCAGAAATGCATGAAAATGCAGTAATAGTATTTACTAAGGACAAACGAGGGAAGGAATTCAACGAAGCTTCGCCGGTTCATCCCCACCAGACAGCTACAAGTCCCCCAGTAGGGCAAATCCATCTCCATAAATACTTCGAGTCACATCTCCCCTGGAATTTATGTCCATCTCTTTTATCCTCAGTCGGGATACTCAGGAAATTATTCCTTCAACAGGAGTACGACAAATGAAAACGGGAGATTATGGATACCATACTATCAAACGAAGACGGGAGGTTATGAATACCATACTATCAAACGAAGACGGGAGGTTATGAATACCATACTATCAAACGAAGACAGGAGGTTATGAATACTATATTATCAAACAAGACGGGAACGAGTTCTTCATATTCTTCACTATATTATCAAACGAGATGGGAACGAGTTCCTCATATTCTTCACTATATTATCGAACGAGATGGGAACGAGTTCCTCATATTCTTCAGCAACAAATCGGGATTTATTTTCCCTGGCCAGCAGTTGTTATACGAAGATATCCAGACGCTTCAGGCTGTATGATGCATACATACATCATTTACATCATACCATAACATACATATCCATAAGTACATAATACATTACTTAAGTGCATCATACTATGCATGCATACATAATGTTAAAACTAATATTTTCCTTGCAGGATAGTTATATGCAGGTAAAACAATATCAACAACTTACAACAGGTCAGAAATGATCCATACATTTGCTCAAGTTGTCTTTGAATAGCAGGCAAACGGTCTGTAAAAAGATCCATTCCCTGGTTCAAGATATTTTTCAGAAGAACAAATCCTGACATTCTTTTGACCCTTAAGAACAAATCCTGACGTTCTTTTGGCCCCTTGAATAGCAGGCAAACGGTCTGTAAAAAGATCCATTCCCTGGTTCAAGACATTTTTCAGAAGAACAAATCCTGACGTTCTTTTGACCCTTAAGAACAAATCCTAACGTTCTTTTGGCCCTTGAATAGCAGGCAAACGGTCTCTAAAAAGATCCATTCCCTGATTCAAGACATTATTCATAAGAACAAATCCTGACGTTCTTTTGACCTTGGAGAATAGGCAAACGATCCGTACAGAGATCCATTCCCTAATCCAAAATATTTCCAGAAGAGATAATCATCACAAGATTTATTTCTACTGGTCCATTCAACAACTCAAATCATGTTGCATAAATGATTCAGAGACGACTTATACAAAGACCTAGTACTAATATCCAGTATCAACATACAGAACATCACCACATCCAGATATTTTAGATGGCATCTCTAAGCCCATCTCTAGTTCATACTGATGGCATCTCTAAGCCCATCTCTAGTCCTTCCAAGTGGCATCTTCAAGCCCACTCAAGCATATACAACTAATCATCAGTGTTACTTTACGCACTGGTGAGTGCAAATTTTTGGGCTTTTGTGTTCAATCCCCTTCAACCTTCCAGGTCATGACTGGCACATATACCAATCTAACCCCTCAGGTTTCAGAAAATTGAATAGGGGCAGCTGTTGCACCCCAAAATTTGCCCTCCACAAGACAAGACATTGTGTACTAAGAGGCTCACAAGGTTCACAAGACATCTCATGAGGTTCACAAGGTTCACAATTAGTCAGAAAGTTTGACAATTCCCTCAGACAATGCATCCTCCTAAGCAGTGCATCTTAAACTAGGGTTTTGACTTTAATCAAGCTAAATGAACTTCCAAGACTTCAAGTGAGCTTCATAGCATCCTATATGTGTTCAAGAATCCCCATGACAAGTTTCAAGACTTTTCTCAAAGGTTTGCTCAGTCAGATAATCAGATAGGTTAAAAGCAGTCAAAGCAGTTAAAAAGTCAAACTGAGGTCAACTGTGGTCAAACCAAAGTCAAACTTCTTGATTTTTTTGCCAACATCAAGTATATGAAGTAAAATTCATCATTTGATCAAGGGTTGATCATGATTCATCAAGGATATTTCAGATCATCAAGAATCAGGAGTTTCTAAATTAGGGTTTCCTCAGGAAAAGTCAACTGAACTTTGACCAGCCATAACTTTCACATGCTTCATCAAAAAATTTCCATCCAAAGCTCATTTTGAAGAAATTGAATTCTCTACAACTTTTTGTCTCACAAGCCAAGCCCAAAAATGCTTCATTTGGAAGGTATGAGCTAAGACATTATAGGTCCTTTTGAAAGTCAACAAAAAGTCAACAACTTCAAAAGAGCATAACTTGAGAATGGTAAAAGATATGAACATGAAACCAATGAGGTTGGTTAGAGGACTCTTTAAGCTTTCCAAAATGTCCAAGCACGACCCAACCCACCTATTTTATGATTTTTTATTCTTTATTTCATATTTATTTGAATTTTATTCATTAAAATACCATTTAAATTGAAATAAAATATAAAATCATATTTTTGGAAAAGGATTTTGCTTCTAGAATGTTATAAATGATATTTGGATCAGATTGATACACGAGTTATGAGGATTGTCCCAAAATAGCAATGTTAGATCAAATAAAAATCAAATTTCATGACATATCTTTTTCAATATTCAAGTGATCCAAAAGTCCAAAGAATCATACAATTTTTTGACCTAATCTCATTCACATATATACATAGAACATATCACAACCTCAAGCACGAATTTTTGCAGCCTTTAAAACCACTTTCAAACTTTCAAAATTCATCATATTTTTGAAATTCGGATTCTAACATTTGGTAGTTTTTCAGGTGAATGGAGCATGCTAATCTCTTCCCTATACATCACTGAACATATACCAATGATCATATGCATCTAAAAGCCCATGAATTGGCCAAACCGAATCAAATTTTTTTGACATTCATGAGTTTTTCGTTTTCATACATTAGTGTAAAATAAATTGTATTTGACTGTTGATTCTTGTTTGTGATGAACTAACAATCGTTTCTGGATGCTTTGATTTGAGTTTTGATACAGAATGAGTGATCCACCATTGTTAGGGTTCTTCGGCCGTTTTAGGGTTACAGTTCTTTAAGTGAGATTAACTAGCCTATTACTACAATAGTTGTTCATCCCCCTTGGTCGAAGACAATAAAAATTCTCCTGCTAAAACCATCACTCAACAATCCCATACTGATGATTCTGATCATGAGTGTGACAATGTGTTTAGCAAGGACTTTCTTGGTAAATCAGACAGAGTTTCCAGGGAGATGAATGAATCCTTGGCTGATGAAGAAGAAGAAGAACCTGAGAACACTCAGGACCCTGATCCCTCTAGTCCAAAAAATAAAGAGCTAGAGAATATGGGAGAGCTCCAACCTGATGTTCAAGATGATCCTATGGATGATCAAGGAGAAGAAGAATAAAGTGAAGAAGAGAAAGAAGATGATGACCAGGAAAAAGGTGAATTTAACAAAGAAAGATAGCCTGAAAAGACTCAACAAACTTCACCTATAGCTGAGAAAAACCTCCTACAACCTTCAACTCTTCAAACTTAAATCCCAAAAGAAGTCAAAACTGAGGACCAATTGATAGCTCTAAGGTGGTCGAATCCTCGAGAGTATGCTAGAATGAAACTTGGGAAGACACAAGGCTCTTCTGGGAGTAGCACTTCGACAGCTCCTGAGAATTCTCCTTCAGATGACTTCACTGGTCCATCCTTAAGAAGATCAAGGACAAATTATTCAAAAGGGACATCCATAGCGTCTTGAATACAGATCTAACTGCCCCTCTCTTCATGAAGGATGATCTGCAAAAACTAGATCTTTCGACCCTTGATCCTAAGGTCTCCAACTTCCTCATGGAACTGACTGCTCTGGTGAACCAAATGTATGAGGATTTTAGGTATCTTCCAAAAATCCAAAACATCATTGAGACAACTGGGGTAGAAAGGAGTTCATCATGGGATCAAGCACAAGAAGCTAAGGCTCATGTCAAAAGTTTAGAGCTCATCAGGGCCAAAGAGGAGCGATAAAAAACTTCCAACGAACTAGCCATTGAAGTGTGGAAGAAGGAGATTGAAGAACTCCAAAGTAAAATCTCAGCAGCTGAACAACGCAATCTTGAGTTGAGCAAGTCTAATAATAGTGAATTGGAGACTGAGCTAAAGTGCACCATAGACCTTATTGATACTGCTCAACGCCTTGACAAAGAGCTTATAGCAACCAAGCTTGACAAGGATCTATGTGAGAATCGCCTCCAACCTCAAAAAGCCAACTTCATTCAGCTGCAAGAGAGGCTCCCCTTCTTATTCCAATGGCTTTTTGTAATATTTACACTTCTTGTTTCCTCTTATGTATTAATATCTCTTGTCCTTAACGAGGCCTTTTATGTAATGAAAATTTAGGCATCATTTTGTCCTTTTTACTTTATGCTTCAATCCATTTATTATTCTTCGACTTGCATTTTTATTTCTCTGCATAAGTAAAATTTTCAAAGACTGTCGAACAACCCTTTAGTTGAAAATTCAACTTAACCTTGAATTCAAAGCAATGTTGCCTTGATCTTGGTTACTATGGCAACACTACATCTTTTAATTCCTTGTGTAACTATATGGCACAAATTACCATTTAAAGGCTATATCTGTAACATTCCTTTAGGGTTCTATTCCCAAGGAGGAATTCACGTGCTTTTTAGCTGCCTCTTGACTAGACAATCAGCGCATGCAAATTTCTTCTATAAATACTCTCAATTATGTCCATATTCTCCATAAAACATCAAATATAAGCAGTTCTATGAAGAAAGTGGGCTATGCACAAACAAACAAACAATCAAATGCCCCTAAAGATAAGAGTGATGCTTCTTCTAGCACTTCCACTGGGGTGACTACTCGTTCCAAAACAAAAGAAATCAAGTCACAAGCTCCCAAGAAGGAAGATCCAAAAGGACCAGATCTAGATGATGAAGCTGATGAAGACTACGTCACTTATCTTAACTCCATTAACTAGAAATATTGTGAGTAGTGTAGTTTTTTCATGGTTATCGAACCATGTTTTCTTTTGGATTTCTGCATTTGTAAGCCATGTGTGGCCCCTTTTGATGTTGATTTAAGTCTTTAATGTTTAATAGAATTTTATGCTTTTATTTGAATCTCTTGAAGCATTGGCTTATATTGCTTTAAATATTTCCCATTTAATTTCAAGATCCTCTCATCAGCTTCAACCTCATGTATCTCATAAGCATTATTACTAAATATCTTAGCAACCTCAAAGGGACCCTCCCATTTAGGTGACCATTTCCCTAAAGATCTGCTTTTTCGATGGGTAATATTACCTTCCATACTAATTCACCAAATGAAAAAGTCTTTAACTGAACCTTCTTGTTATAGGACTTTTCAACTTTTCTCTTCTATTTTTTTAGTAATTCTAAGGCATGAAGTCTTTCTTCATCCAAATCCATCAATTCGTCTAGCATCATATTCCAATAAACCTCAGATGGAATCTCATAATGCCTTTGAATTCATATGGACTGAAGGTAGATTTCAAGAGGCAACACTGCATCATGCCCATAAGTGATTCGAAACGGAGTAGTATCGGTTGCTTCTTTAAGTGAAGTTCAACATGCCTAAATGATTTTCTCCAATGTCTTGTGCGAATTTCTTGGGTTTTTACCTACATGTTTCTTAATCAAACCAATGACTATTTTATTTGCTGCTTCGACATGGCCATTAGCCTGGGCATAGTAAGGCGTAGATGTCAAACTCTTGCATCTTTCGACCAGTAAACATAGATCCTTGGTCAGTAGTAATTGTTTATGGAATCCCATATCTATAAATGATATGCTTCTGAATAAACTCAATTACATCTTCTTGATCAACATTTGGCAATGGAATAGCTTCGACCCATTTAGAAAAATAGTCAATCCCTACAAAAATGTACTTATGATTCTTTGAAGATACTGGTCGAATTTCTCCAACCAGGTCCAAAGCCCATCCTCTAAAGGTCCAAGGTTTCACTATAGAGTGCAATTCACTTGCATGAACATGTTGAATGCCAGTATGCACTTGAAATTTTTGACATCCTTTAGCAAATTCAATGTAGTCTTTCAACATAGTATGCCAATACATACCTTGTCGAAATAACAACCATTTCATTTTATGGCCTACTTAGTGTGCTCCACGTGCCCCACTATGGACATTTGAGATAGATAAATATGTCTCGGCTTCACTAAGGCATTTAAGCAATACTCCTTCAGGAGTCTTTTTAAATAATTCATTTTCCAAGAGAACATAGCTTAAAGCCTGGTATCTGATTTTTCTTTTTGTCGAAGCTGTTGGATTCTCTAGGTAATCCATTATGGGCTTTCTCCAATCCTTGTCACTTATGATATCGACTACCAGTATTGAAAAAATGTCTTCGTCGGCATATCCAAGCTTATTCTCTTCTAAATCTGATGGGGTCAACCCTACTGACACCTCTTTTACTCTGACCTCAATTGCATTTTGAAATTTTATACCTTGATGAAATTTGAGCCAAGTCATTTGAAACTTGATTTTCAAGTCTAGGAATGTGTTGAAAGGTAACTTCTTCGAATTTTTTTAGCAGTCTATTTACCATAACAAAATACATAATTAAATTTTCTTTTATGCATTTGTACTCTTTGGTGACTTGTTTTATTAAAAACTCTGAATCTCCCATTATTTCGACATGAGTTGCCCCCAATTCCAACAATACTTCAAGTCCAACTATCAAAGCCTCATATTCAGCTTCATTGTTAGAACAATGGCCATCAATTTTATACTTAAGTGTTGTTGGAATTTTATTAGGAGAAATAACAAGCACCTCTATTCCAGTCCCATCTTTATGACTAGACCCGTCGAAGTATAACTTCCAGGGCTCAATCTCCAGATAATTTAAAGGACTTTCATTTATAGAGTGGTCGACTATAAAGTCTGCAACCACTTGACCTTTAACAGCTTTTAAGGGTTTATAAGTTAATGAATATTCAGTTAATGCTAGTGCCCATTTTCCAATTCGACTATGCAAAATAGGTTTAGACAACATATGTTTTATAACATCAAAACGAGAAGAAACATAAACTGGTTTTATATATTGTTCGAATTTTGTACAAGAATAATACAAGCATAGGCATAGTTTCTCTATTATGTTATACCTAGTTTCTGCATCATTTAAAACTCTACTAATGTAATAAATGGCTCTTTCGATGCCATCGTCATCCTCTTGGGCTAACATACTCCCTAAAGTTCTATCTGAAGCAACAATGTACAATCTCATACTTTTCTTTCTACAAGGTAGAGAAAGAATATGAGGACGACTCAAGTATTCCTTGATCTTGTCGAAAGCTTCTTGTTGAGCTTGCCTCCATTGAAATCCTTCATTTCTCGTTTGCAGCAAAGGTGAGAAGGATTGCGTCTTTCCACTTAGGTTTGATATAAACCTCCTTAAGAAGTTTATTTTACCTAGCAATGATTGCAACTCCTTCTTGGTCGAAGGCGGTTTTGCTTCCATGATAGCTTTGGTCTCATTTTGATTGATTTCAATCCCTTTCTTGTGGACCACAAATCCCAAAAAGTCCCCTGCTTGTACATAAAAAGCACACTTAAGAGGATTCATTTTAAGACCATGCTTTCTCATTCTTTCAAAAGAACGTCGAAGATAATTGACGTGGTATAGTACTGAAATAGACTTTACAACAATGTTATCAATATAGATTTGCATAATCGTATCTATGAAATCATGAAAAATTGAATTCATTGCTCTTTGGTAAGTTTCCCCTGCATTTTGTAAACCAAAAGGCATTACTACCCATTCATAGGTGCCCAAGGCCCCTGGGCATCAAAAATCAGTTTTAGGGACATCTTCCTCAACAGTGAATATCTAATTATGTCCAGAGTATCCATCTAACATACTTAGATACTCATGTCCTACAGTAGAGTCAATTAACATTTCTGCCACAAGCATCGAATACTCATATTTAGGGGTTATTGAATTCAAATCTCTAAAATCTATACAAACCCTTAGAGAGCCATTCTTTTAAATAACTGGTACAATATTTTCTAACCATTCGATGTACCTAGTTGTACAGGCGAACTTGCATCGAATCAACCTTTCAATATCCTCTTTGATTTTGGTGAAGATTGTTGGGGAGAACCGTCTTGGATTTTGTTTGACTGTTTTTTTCCCAAGCTTGATTGGTAGCTTATGTTCGACCAACTCTCTATAGGATCAAGCGTTTACCACTGAACTAAAAGCAATTGTTGTTAGTGAAGGTGCAACTTTATTACCTTATAGTATAGAGCCCTCAAGGGGCTGCTCCTATTAAGTGACATGGGTTGGAATGTTAAGCCCATCGAATCCCTAAGGGTGACGCTGAATTAATAAATCCAACAATCTCCCCCCCCCCCCCAATGTTAGCCGGGGGATTCGAACCCATGACCTTGCTCTGATACTACTTGTAGGATCAAGCGCTTACCACTACACTAAAAGCAATTGCTGTTAGTGAAGGCGCAACTTTATTTCTTTATAGTATAGAGCCCTCAAGGGGCTGCGCCTATTAAGCGCCATGGGTTGGGATGTTAAGCCCATTGAATCCCTAAGGGTGACGCTGAATTAATAAATCCAACACTCTTTTTTCAAACCATACATTTCATCATAGTCTCAAGCAAAGAAATCTTTGAATTCCTTCAGCAATTAGACCACTTCGACCTTGAGTTCTGGGTTGAGATTGACACTAATATAGGTAGGATTCTTCATCTCCCCTTCACCTAGATCAATTTCTTCTAAAGGATCCTGAGCCAGCATTTTGATACTTTCTGACAAAGGGTCCTTTTCAAATCCCAAAGGCTCATTATCATATATTGCATCAAGCCTTTGGTCTGAATCTTCTTGAGCCTTATTAGGAGGCTCTGGGTGGAAATCCTTCATAGGATTCTCTTCAGTATACTATGTAATGGCCTCAACAGCCATATAATTTCATGCGGCCTCTAAGGCCGCTTGTATTCTAGTTTCAGCCACATATGCCGAAATTCTTTTTAGTGTGTCAAGGTCAGTTATTATTACTGCCCTCATTTCCCCATCCTGTGGGGTGAATTATAGGCTCCCCAAAGTAAGATGGATAATTACCTGCTTCTTCTACAACCTCTTTATCCCAACGGAAACCTTCGACAGGATGGAGGTGTAGTGAGCAAAATGCATGATCATTTGGAGTGAACTCAAATTTTGTTGATGTGCATGGGCCAATATACGCCAAGTTCTTATCAAACTCCACGCCTTCCACATGATTAACTGGCACCATGAAGCAACCTTGGTCAACTTCAATATTTTCCACAATGTCATCTGGCCTCCAAATGGTAACCCTTTGATGCATTGAAGATGACACTGCACCTATGCCATGTATCCACCACTTAAGGCTCTCTTTTAATAACCACAATTTCTCCTTAAGCACAAAATAATTAATAGTTGTTGGATGGACCCGCCTTTCATTTTATAAGTTTACAATCATAATACATGATTTATGGGTTGATCAAAATAGGTTGAAGGCCAAACTAATACCATAAATAGTGTGAAATTAAGTTTATACAATTAGTTTCTTTGAACATGGAATTTATATTTGTTTATATTTTTTCATAAGCAAAGAGGATTGCATTTGGAAAAAAAACACTAGAGGTGTTTTAACAAATTTATATCATAGAAAGGAAGAAAACACATGAAACATGAACATGTAATTATATTTTTTAGAAAAGTTTAAGGCTACGTTGGATATTATAAAATGAATGAAGAGGAATGAAGTGAGGAGAAATAGAATGGACCAGAGCGGAATAAATGTTCCATTATTTGGAAATTTTAGAAGAAAATTTGTTCATTCCGTCCAAATTGGAGGGGAAGAAATATGGTGATAAGTGATGGAATAGAATCCATACCACTCCATTCCGCTCTGTCTAATTTTAAATGATCTAAATAATGAAATATTATTTCATTCGGTCGTTTCGTTCCATCGGATTCGATCAATCCATATGAGTGGGGGAAAATATGGTAGTAAATAATAGTGAAAACAACCAATTCAATATCATGCAATACAAAACTCTTGGCCATATTTTCACAACAGCCAACAATAAATTATGATACTCCAGAATTCTCTATAGCCAGACCAAATTTGATAACAAGAATATAAAAATAATTAGAAGCTTAAAATCCTTCTTTTCACTAAACACACATTCAGACACAGTACTTTGAATACTGAATACATATAAATCCTATTGTATTTTAAAAGCCACAAAATTCAAGCTCATAAGTTTTAACCATGCCTACTTATTTATAAGTAATTTCTCACCACACATAAAAAATTATGAAAGGTTATCTGAGATTTATAGAATAAACACTTAACATATTATTATTGAACATGATTGATCCCCTCAATCAAAATTTAAATGGTAAAAGCATTCAATATTCCCCAGACATGCAAATTTGTTATGAAGGACAAACTTGTAAGCACTAAATTTTTGTGCAGAAAAAACTTGTGCAAAAAGTAAATTCAGAAGTAAATAATAATATAAAGTTTTGAACTTATGTTTGTCTAGTACTTTGTAGAATCCAAGTAAATATGAGGTTTTCCCCTGGTGTACATGTGAGAATACTTCAAAAATAATAGTAAAAATATGTAGTTGAGATGGAATATTGGAAGCAATTTTAAGGGAGATATAGAGTTCAAAATTTGACTACTAACATAATAAACTATAAACTAACGGTCAATAAATAAAACATATAGTTTTTTTTATATAAAAAGGCTGCAACAATAATAATAACAACACTTAATAACTATACTTAAATACACAAATATAATTAGATAGTAGTTCATTTCAAACATCAAAAGAAATTATCCAACATTCAAGGGTAAAATCTCTAACAACATAATATGTTACAATAAAACAATGAAGGGGAAATACTCTAATAGTCTAGAGGAAGACTTAAAGAAGGCTTAGATTCTAAAATTGCTCTCTCCTGTTGAATAATACTCTCCAACTCAGCTTCAGAAGACGACAATTGATGCTTAATAACTTCCACGTCTTGTGTTAAAATGTTTATCTTCAAACGTGCAATTTCAACATCCTTGATAACTTGTTTCTTGTAATCCAATAGTTTTTGCAATTCTTCTTGAGAGAATTGCAAATCAGGAAATAAAGCACGCTTTTCAACATCGTTCAACCAACCGTTGTGAAAAGGAAATTTGCGAACATCATGTAATATCTCAACTTCAAAATAAAAAGGTTGATTAGATAACATAAGAAAATAAAATTAGTCTAAAGAATCATCACCTTGATCATCATTAATCTTAGTATTTTCTAGAGAATCTCTAACACCAACATCTTGTTCCTACACATATCCAAATAAATAAATGATATGATCAATAACACAAATAATAGTATTTGTAAATTAGTCTCACTAAACTTATCGATATATATTCTAGTTTGGAAGACTCTAACTTTTAACTTTTATTATATAGAGAAAAAAGACAATAAAAAAAGAATCAATTTTTGAAAGCATTAAAAGTTTTATTACACTCTATAAACTCGTATTAAATTATGATGAACTGGCTAACTCTAAATGAGTTATGATTGTTATCCTTTGGGCATTTGTTAATGTAGTTCTTTCTTCAATACCATGAATAAATTAAAATATGTTTAAGTTGGCCGTATAATTCAATTATTATATTGAAAAGAGTAAAAAAGAAATCAAGAAATATAAGAGAGATGCCCTAAGTTTAGGAGTTAACTTGTAGTAAAATTTTAAGAAGCATTTGAGGTAAAATCCATATATTTTTAGCTTTACATGCATAATATATACTTGGTAATATTATATTAATTTCTAACCTGAGAGGCTTCTATCAGAATGGAAGAATAACAAGATCAACAATGACAACACAATTAAGTATTCAAATTTTTTGTTATATGTTATAAATTGTACAAAGCCTTAAGATTTCTTAAATATTGAATATCTTTTAAATCTTAAGTGTTATGATCTTTGTTATGGTTAATATAATGTACCTTTGATGTATATCAAGTACACCTTGTTCTCTTTTCTTGATAGATAAGTTGTTTAATTAGCAGTTTAGATAAAGTCTCTTTCTATGTTTTTTTAGCAATAAAGTTTCTTAGTGCCAAGTAAGTCTCCTGCTATGTGCTAGAGCATTGAAGTCTTAATCAATTGTTGATTGAGTAGAAGTCTTGGACTTAATGTTTGAGCAGAAGTCTTAGATTCAGGGAATCTAAGCAGAAGTCTTGTAGCTGAGGTGTATGAGCAAAAGTTTTGAATCTATGGGATTTAAGCAGAAGTCTTGGGTTTATGGAACCTGAGCATGGAAGTCTTGGACTGAGGTTATGAGCAGAAGTCTTGAGCTTAATGGACTTGATCAATAAAGTCTTGAGACGTACTATTAAGCAGGAAGTCTTGAACCTAAGGAGTTTAAGCAGGAAGTCTCGGGGTGAGGGTCTGAGTAGAAAAGTCTTGTGCTGAGGGTATGACCAATTGTAATAATGTTTTAATTACAGTGGAAAATCTCTTATGCTGCAAGGGGACTGAAGTACTCTCAGTTTAAAAAATATGGTTAGATAGAAAAGTTAGATATTATATTTTATCTATAATATGTAATTGTTATTTCAATAATTTTTAGCAGAGAACTTTAAACAGAGATAACAGGGTTAGATATTGCATATCTAAATTGAAAAAATTACTACTAAAAATGAATGAGACGATAAATAAAACAAAAAATATTTTTAAAATAGAAATAACAATAGCCATAGATTTCTATGAAATGTTAAACAGGGAAGTAGGGGTGAGAAAGATTAAAATTGAATAATTGATCTATTGTTAACTCTATAGACAAAGTACATAATCTATACGTGTCTTATACTGCCATTGTGAAATCATCCATGACTGCAAATGGTTTTTTGTGCGCAAACGAAATATTCCCTTGAGAAATCTAATTCTTTCCATTGCCTAATTTAAAAGCAATTCATCTAAAAGGAATTAAAGTGTAATCTGACTATGAGATGAAAAGAGAAGCATTTGAGAGAAATTTAAGAGAGTTTTATATGTAACTCTTCATCATTAATTTTCTTATTAGAGAGAAGAAGTTATTTTTTTTGCAAACAAAAGAAGAAGGAGAAGTTATAAATACACATATATAGTTGATGATAAAGTAGAAGTTACTATTGAAGTGGAAGTTATATTTTGAGAGGGTTGTGAAAATTGTAAAAACTAAATTTAGTAGTTATGCATTTTTTAAAACTGTAAATTTGTATTAGTATTTTATTTTTTTAATGAAATAAATTGTATTATTTTTAAAGATAAATTGGAAATAAAAATAGGTCATACCAAAAACACTTATCCTCTTTATATATAGTAATAGATTAATATATTAATTAAATTTTAAAAAAGAACATCGCAAATAAATGAAATTGATAGATACAATTATTGTATAATATCTTTATATTTCACTTTCTCCCCTGTATATTTAGTATTTTGATCAATTATACAACAATTATAAAAGTTATTATAATCATCAATTTATAATATAAAGGGTACAAAATAATAAATTCTCTCATAAATTTATAATATAAAGGGTACAAAATAATAAATTCTCTCAAAATAATAAATTCTCTCAAGAAAATTGTAAAATTAGTAAATTATTTTTATTTTTTGATACATTGAATAAAAGAGATAATTTCAAATGTATAAAAAGAATATCTTAAATAGAATAATTATTTGATTGAGATTTGATGGAAGAAAAAAAAAATTTAAAAAAATTATTAAATAGAATAAATATCATTAATAAATGTGAAACATTTATCATTCATGTCCTTGTAAAGTTATGTCTCATAATTAATGTTAAATATTAACAAAATATTAATTTTTATTTAAAATAATTAGATATGCAAAATAAAATATGAGGCAAAAAAATAATAATTATTATATATCTCTCTAAATTTATAATAGAATATTTCAGGAAACACTAATGGAGAATTTTTTATTACATCATATAGACTTTTACCACACAATGTGGATTACAAACTTCTCAATTCCCCTTATTACTCTTACTCATTGTCAAACTTCAAATGATTAAATATATTATTTCCTTTGAATAATTATTTAGGAGTGCGCCACATATTTATCTGTCCAAAGCAATGGATAATGATGAATTATGTGGAGAAGTAAATTCATAAATTATTATTGTTTTAATTATGAATTATGTTATTATTTGTAATTCAGGACAATAAGTTCTTAGAAAACAGATGTGGATAAGTAAATACACTTCCTATAACTACTTTGCTAAAATTTTCAGAAGGTAGAAAAAAATATTTTGTAGTAAATATAAGATATTGCAAAAACCACATACAATCCATTGATGATAATTAATAGCCAAAGCACACAAACAATTTTTCACAACTTAAGGTACACACTCAATATCCAAGATGTTTATAAACAATCAAATCATACAATCTCATGAACACAATAACAAACTATAGGTCCTAAAAACTACATGAACCTGAGAAATAAAATAAACATATCCGATGGGAAAATCATATCAAACATGTACATATCACAATCATGCAACTCAGTTAACTCAGTTGATTCACTCTTGAGTTTTTTTAACTCCATTCATTGTTGCTGCACAGGAAGCTATGTTCATTAGTTAGGTAGATGTAAAAAGTAGTACTAGTACTGTTTTCTTTATTCACAGGAAGCTAAACGACAGAAGCTAGCACAATGAATTGATTCATTCGGTGTTTTAAATACAGGATCAGTCATCTAACCAATGAAAGTATTAAATTACTGATTTATTGGTTGAATCATATGGTCGAATCTGATTAAATAGGATATCTCGGTTGAATGAATCGGTCTTTAAATAAAATTATATAAATATAAAATTAATCAAACCAGATAATTCAGTTTCTACAAAATATAACTAACACATAAATTTTATTAAAATATCATATTATAAATTCACAATTTTATAATCTAAATTCAAATATTATCACAAATAATAAAATAATATTTCCTCTAGTCCTTTTTAATAGAAATATTTCACCTTTTTAGATTCATTGAGTAATTAATGTATCTAGTATGTATTATAGACTTGATATATTAATTATTGAATGTATCTAAAAAATAAAATGCATCTTATAAAAAGGACCGGAAAGAGTATAAAATTTCAAAATTTAATAACAAACAAAATCTAACTAAATAGTTTATAACAAACTAATTAAATATATACTAAATTTAATTCAAAGAAATAAAAATTGTTTCAAAATTATTTTAATATTGGAAGCTAAACGACAGAAGCTAGCACAATGATTTGATTATAACTTTGAAATTGAGAAGGTGACAAAATTATGATGCTTTAATAAAGATGATATGATCAACTTTTGGCTACCACTACCTACCAGTACTGTTTATTTTTTATCTTTAATAAAGAATAGCTTTAATAAAGATGATGCTTAATAAAGTAGATCGTATAATATTTTTTTTGAATTTATTTGTTCACAAAAATAGATTTTTAATTAGTTGGTAGTAAATAATATATCGTTTTTGATGTGTAAAAGAAAAATATTTTTAATTAATTTAATTGAAATGAATTTATAAATTAAGAAGAGAGTGAATTCTTAGTTCGAAATTAAGCAAAAAAGCAGAATGGATAGTTAGCATCTTCTTAAAGTAAGCATAAATTTGCTATCACCGAAATCCATTGGAATGAAATACTAGTGTCCAATATAATAATAATAATAATAATAATAATAATAATTATTATTATTATTATTATTATTATAATTATTATAATTATTATTATTACTATTATTATTATTATTATTATTATTATTATAATAATAATAATTATTATTATTATTATTATTATTATTATTATTATTATTATTATTATTATTATTCACAAAAGCTGTGTTTAAAAACTTGCATTATAAATTGTGAATGATATTCTCTTCGTTTTATAAAAAATATTTTATTTATATTTTTCTCATATCTAAAAATAAATATATACAAAAGCTGTGTTTAAAAACTAGTATGTATAAATTCTGAATAATATTCTCTCTGTCTCATAAAATCTATGTTATTTATATTTTTCTCATATATTAAAGAAACCACTAGTCTAGTCATTATTATCTATTTCCCTACTTTTTCTTAATTATTGTATGAATAGGAAGCTAAACGACGAAGCTAGTAGAATGATTTGATTATAAGTTTGAAATTGAAAAAGTGAAAAGAATTATTGTAGCTTTAAATGAATCACTACATAGCTAGGTGAATATTTTTTCTATTATAGTCTACACTGCAGAACTTGAATGGCTTTGAAAACAACCTTATTCTTTTGATGCTTGGGATTATCTGGAAATCTATTGGAAAACAAGGTAAGAAAACATATATAAGGTTGCTTCTCTTTATTTATTTTTAAACAAATTTTCACATAAATTGTTTCTTCTTTATGTTAAACAAATTTCTCTATTGTTATTCTTGTAAATATTTAGTTCTCTGTTGCATAATTTCAATTGCTTTCTTTGCAGATTGGTATAAAGAAGAAGATTGTTCACAAGAGTTAGCATGTGTTGGAAATAGTTATTTGTAAATCTGTGAAAAAGCAAGGTAAGAAAACATATTCATGGTTGCCTTTATTTTGTTTATTATTTCATTTTCTTGTTTGTATGTTTGTAGACGATTTTAAATGACTAAGTGTCACTTTTAAATCTGTTGGAAAATTTAAACACATTAATATTATTATAAATTGATCCGCAGTATTATATATATATATATATATATATATATATATATATATATATATATATATATATATATATATATATATATATATATATATATATATATATATATATATATATATATATATATATATATATATATATATAAAACATTAATTTTATCACATAAAAACAAAGGATAAGGATTTGGTGGTTCAATAAAGTTTATAGATGACACTGTGTGAGACGAAATCGATTGTCATGGAGAATATCGGCTGGACAGGAATGAAGGAGAAGGTCACGAGGTTGATTCACCTATGTTTTTCAGATGAGGTGACATATCATATCACGGACTTAACGAAGTCGTGGGAGGTTTGAGACAAATTAGAGTCAATATACGTCAAAGACGTTGATGAACAAATTGTTCGCGAAACAGTAACTATATAGTTTGAAAATGCAGGAAGAATTAAATTTGCAACAACATATCAATGTCTTCAACAACATAATCATTGAACTTGTGAAGCTTCCGGTAAATATCAATGACAAAGATAAAGAAATTATGTTTTCATTGTCGTTACAGAAATTTTTTAAAGAGTTCAAACATAATAAGAAATTTGATGTATGAGGACAGAAAACAATAAAAACAAAAATAAATAGCATAAAACAACACTATAACTTGCCAAAAGTGAAAGCAAATCCCTAAGTTAGTAAAAGATGAAAGACAAGAAATATGATAACTTGTATACTCAATTTGATCATGCGATATACTCTCGGGGAGAGAACAACTCTCTAATTCACTATACTTCTAAACTTTGTTACAAAATATTATAAAAATAGCCATCAATCTCTCAAACTCTATATATGAATTACACAACTCAAATGTTTTTTTTAATAAGCAAAATATTTCATTAAAAAAGGATACAAAATTTCACAAGGATATCTAACCTGAGTAAAAAATGTGAAGTCTCTATCCAATGTGATAACTACAAAATTTCACATGGATATCTAATCCAATTATAATAAATTACAAGTAAAAGTATCACCCATGTGGATTCCCAATCAGTCCTCAATTTTATGTCAAACTAACATATTCTTACCACAACCAAAAAATCGGTGATAAACATATTCATTTTCCATGTAACAAAATGGACACACAATGTCATGAGGGTTTGAGATGATGCCACGCAGACAGAGGTTATCTCGGGTAGGCAAGCAATTATGTACCAATCTCTATCCAAAGGTCTTCACCTTTTCCGGAGCCGACGAGAGCCAAATTAATTTTAAAACATTGATACAGTCGTTATTAACCCCTGTTTTTGTGCGATCCACCTTGATCAAGAAACCATAGCCATCCTTAGTAGAGTATTCTTTAGAGTCATCCAATGACCATTCTACGTTATCCAATTCATCTCGTCGTAACTCAACATTCCGGAATAACTTCATCATTTCTTTTATGCGATGTTGAGGCACACTGTTTTCGTGTTCCGAAATAAACTCCAATTTCCATCTCCATTTATCGCCTTCCCAAAATCCATGCTCTGCGAGGATACCGAATCTGTTAGTAGCCACCGCCCACAGATCCGGAAATAAGGCATCCATGTTTTGATTTCCAATCCAGCATGAAATCCAAAAAGCATAATTTTTACCATCTCCAATTTTATGCTTAATAAGACCGATATATCCAAATTCACCAAAACTCTTGTTAATGCTATGTAGATACCTCCACCATAATGAAGATTGAATGTTATACTTAAGTAAAGATTATGCAAATAGGCCCTGTGTACCATGTTTATACCTCTCTGTCAGAATCAGATTCCAAATCCTGCATTTATTTTCCTGCATTTTGCATAACCATTTGGCCATTAATGCCAAATTAAAACTCTTAATGTCCAATATATCAATGCCACCTTCTTCCTTTAATCGACAAATCTTCCTCCAACTGATCCATGATATTCCTTTTTTATTTACCGATCCATTCCATAAGAATCTGCGTTGGATACAAATGAGTTTTTGTATTACTTTCTTCGGCATTTTATAAAACGACATGTAGTGGATTGGCAAACTAGATAATACGGATTTAATGAGAGTCGCTCTCCCTCCCATAGACATAAGCCTTCATTTCCAAGATGCCAATCTAGATTGAACTTTGTCGATTACCGGTTTCCAAAACAAAAGTATTCTATGGTTCTCGCCAACATAAATCCCTAAGAATTTGAATGGAAATTTGTCAATCTTACAAGATAAAAACCCCTCTGCAGCTTTAAGAATGCTATCTTCTAATCATATTCCAAATAAAGCACTTTTGTTGTAGTTAATGTCCAACCCGGATACTAATTGAAACCTTTTAATAATTCTTTAATGGACCGCAAGTTGCTCCAAGAACCATCACCTATAATTTTCGTATCGTCCGCGTATTGCAATAGATTGTACGAGTCATCTCCAATTCTGTAACTTTTGAACATCGAACACTCCACCGCTCTTTTCATTAAAACTTCCAGCCCTTCCACAACGATTGCAAACAAAAAAGGTGACAACGGGTCACCTTGACGAAGGCCCTTAGATAACACGAAATCACAAGATGGACTACCATTGATTAAAAATGACATGAGGTTGTTCATCACACTGCCTCTTATCTATTGCATCCATTTGTCCCCGAATCCCATGTTTTCCATAATATTGCAAAGGTATTCCCATTCCACACAGTGGTATGCTCTAGCGAAATCCACTTTTAATAACATTTCTTTACTTTTGTGTCTCTTTATAATCAACCAGTTCATTTAGAACTAACACACCATCCAAAAGGTTGCGGATATTGTTCATGACCTCTCTGATTCTACTTGCTAACAGTTTCGATATAACCTTATACACACGTCCAATAAGGCATATCGGCTTATAGTCGTCAAGAGTGATTGGGGACTCATGTTTCAGTATAAGAACAAGGAAAGAGGAGGCTAAAATCTTAGGAAGAACGCCCACCTCAAAGAATTCTTGGACGTAGTTACTGAAATCACAACCTACCACATCCCAACATATTTTAAGAAAATCAAAACTAATTTCATCTGGCCTTGGGCTTCAATCTCCAGCACACGCAAGATATTGGACTTAACATGTCTTTCCTCCATACCGTTAAAATCCCGCCCGCCATACCATTTGAATTAGATGCAGACCACTAACAGTTATTATCTCCCCATAAGCTAAATACTATTTCATCTGTCATGACTTCACATTTAGTTTCCTGAAAAAATGCCACATCCGCACCTATTTTTCTGATTAATTCTCTAATCTTCCTTCTCTTTATGCTGCTCTTGCACCCTCTGATGTTATAAGTTACAATATTCATAACAAACCCTTTGCTACTTCCAACTTGCCCTTAATTCCTTTAGTTTTATTTTTGCCTACTTTCTGATTCAATGTTTCCAAGTTTCGAATATTGTTGACAAATTCAGTGTCAGCTCCATCTGTCTCAACCCCAAGTTTTAATAGATTCCCAAAGCTTTCTTGGTATGTTATCCATCCTCCTCTTGATTCTAGAATTGCTTTGGAGGACCTCTTCATCTCCAGTAGATTCACAGCTTGATACCCCTTTGCCAGATATTAATGGGGTGGTATCAAACTCTTTTATGGAACTCAAACTTGATAGATTCTCCAAATTCAATTTTGTTTTGTCCGTATGCAATAGGGTGGAATAATATGAAGGAGAAAACGAGATTTTGATTTTCTGATAAATGTCCTCCAATAACTTTTTCTTCTTCTTTGGATTCCTATTAACCAATGGCCTTTTAGACTTAGATCCACCATTTGATATATGCTTTCCCCAAGCTATGTAAGCCTTGTCTGATTGACTGACCACCTGTAACAGCTCTATCTTTTTTGCTTGTGACAAATCTTACAAGTTCCTTGTGCTCTACTTGATGTAGGCTCCCTTCATCTTCATTAACTATTACTTCTTTACTTACCATGGCATTGTCTCCATCAACATCAATGCATTCTTTACTCTCGTCAAAACCCTCCAGTTTAGAATCTCCTACTTCTGACTCTGAAGAAACAATTTCTAAACTTTCACTATTTGAACTATCCGCACCAAATTTTGAAATCTTGCATACCAACAAATCTTCAACAATTTTGATGCAATAACAATGATCATTTACTTCAATGTTCACAGCCTCATTCAAATTCATCGCAAATTTGGTTCTAATGAGGACTCTTGCAACATCTAATCTGGTATGGTTCTTAGTGTCTTAATCCATTTTCACGAATTCACCTAAACGCCCTGCCAACAACTTGTAAAATTTATCTCCCCAGACATAACATGGAAGGACATAGATACATACCCAGGTCAACCTTTCTTTATCAACATCATTTGGAGACCATGGATGTAAGTCTAAAAACCAGTTTGATATCCACTCTTCATCCTCTTGTTTCATCTTTCTGATGTCCCCTGCGTTCTCTTCTTCTAATAAACAAAGATTGGCCCCAAGATGGGTAGCTTTGATTTGAAAATAACCCTCAACATGCAATGCATTATGTATATCAAATGTTGTCCCTAGTATTTTTATAACCCTAACAAAATCCTTTTCAAATCTCACCATCTCTGTTTTCTCCACATTGCAGTTCAGATGCGCAATATTAGGTTTATCTCCCATTAACATTTGAATATGCCTTTTGCAACCTGTTTTAGATGATCCATCATTTTTGGTATGATTACCTTTAATGGCTTGAGCATAAGAAACCCTGTTTGTTGCAAAATTTGGTTTATATCGTAAAACGTTCATTTTATCAGTTTGGAAATTGCTAACATTTTGCTGATCTCACAAATCCAAACCTTTTTCCTCTCATATCTAATTTTGCTGGGATGTATACCTCAAGAATAAGTCCATGGTTCTTAAACACCTCAAACATTTGTTTGGCGTTAAAAGAATATGGAAACCGCGAAAAGAAGAAAGAAGACACATCGTTGAGGTCTTGTTCTATTCCTTTTCCACCTTGAGTTTTCCATATCGATCTTCTTGAAAAAGGTTGTGTCTATTGATTGTGATTCTTCCTGTTGATGTTCACCCAACCTCCCCGATTGTTGTTATTATAAGTAGCCATATGCATCTTTCACCACAAAACCGAGCCAAAAATACTCAGCTCAAAACTCCACAATGCCCAGTTACCACGCACCCAAAGTTCTAAAGGAAATACACTAAAACAAACCTTGAGGGAGGAAGGTCCCTAATCCTAAGATTAAGACTTTAAACCAAACTATCAAAAAATTTACAGTGTACTCCTAACAATGAACAAAGGTGGATAGTAACCAGTGGTTTAATGAAACTCTATACAACTTTAATGAACCTGATACATAATTGGGGATGTGAAGATGGAAGTCTAGAAATGAAGTTGAACAATGAAAGTGAAAGAAAAACTAGATGTTGACCACTTAGAGAGAAGAAGGAACACAAGTCCAATGTGTTTAGAAGTGTTTTCCATTCCCCTAAGCAGATAAACATGAAAAACTAAAAGCAGTGAAACTTCTCTTTCACACTTAAATACTAAATTATCCCTAATATAGGAATAAAAGATTAGTAATGGAGGCATAAATATAAGAAGAAATGCCTCAACATTAGTCACACCTACCATTGTGAGGCTCCATGTCATTATCTTCAAGTAACACACTATAGTTGCACATCTGAGGAGCAATTTCAGTGTCCCTGATATGCATACTTTGTAGTTGTTGTGTCATCTGATGCAGCTGTTGAAGACGTTGAGTCTCACCTATCTGTATTATTTGCACTTGTTGTTGCATGACATAAAGCATCTAATCGCGCTTCGTCTATTGGTTGTTGTGCAACTACACCTCAACATGCAACTCAACAACCTCATGTCACATGATGTTGAGCGTATAATCAACAAATACTGCAATGGTGATAATCACAACCTGCAAAAGATATGGAAGAAACAAAAGGAATATATCGGGGAAATGGATGGCTAAGGTAGTGTACTCACGGTTGCTATGTGGGATGATGCTCGGTAAATGGGGTGAGGTGTGGTGGAGTAAGAGAGTCTCACTTTCTCCGATCCATATCTACATCACTACCACCACCCCCATCGGCAGGAAGTTAGTCGGCGTACACATCATCATTATCATAGGTGTCAAAAAGACAATTAGCCGTGACTCAAACATTAGTGTGCCTAGGGTTAGGCCAAATGATAATCTAATCACAACACTCTGAATCTTCAAATAAAATTGTCTGGGAGCTTTAATCTTAATTATCATTTACGTCTGACAAGAGACGATGTCAAGCGTAGTGCTGCCCGCAACATGAAAACGTGTGGCAACCTTAGCATATAAACCCATAGCTAGAGTAATGGAGGCAATCAATCCTCTAATGAAAATGCCTTCACACCTAGAATTAGCTAAAAAACTCAAGTGAGCAAGCACAAATGTCGCTGGATTAATTTGACTAGGCTTAAATACATAGTATATGAAAAATAGCTCTTTCATGTCCACACATCCATTGTCCTCGCGATCAAAAATAGTATTTCTAAAATCTTGTTAAAGTAACGGATCACGGGGTTATGTTTGTAGGAAGACTTTTTCCCATCCATATCTTGAGCAAAAGCCTATGGGTTACCTCCCACACATCGTTTCATTTTACATCAGTAGTACGACTTTCTTGGCCTCTGAATCAAGAGGAGTTCCTAACATGTCTTGCAACTACATCAAATCTATAATAAGAGTTCTTGAAGGTATGAACTTTTATAAGTTTGGACAATAGAAACTCGATATTTTCATTCCATACTTCTAAGGTGAACTTCACATGCTTAACACCTATAACTGCCTCGGCCGTGGCAAGGAACGATCTACCTAGTAGGATTGGGATTTATGTGTCTTCCGTATACCCATCACAAAAAACTCTTTAGGGATGAGTAGTTCCCATATCTTTATCTGCACATCCTCTCTAATTCCTATAATATATTTAACCGATCTATCTTCCAGCTGCAGAGTCATTCGAGTTGGTTTCATACCATATATGCCTAATTTCTCATAGACTGTCAAAGACATTAAACTCACACTCGCCCCGAGATCACACAAAGCTCTTTCGAAACTCATTGTTCCTATAACATAGGGAACTGAAAAGCTCCCAGGATATTTTAATTTCAGTGGCAACTTATTTTGGAAGAGATCATTACGCTCTTGTGTCAGTACTATAGTATCAGAGGGGGGGGGGGGGGGAGGGGTTCCTAACATGTCTTGCAACTACATCAAATCTATAATAAGAGTTCTTGAAGGTATGAATTTTTATAAGTTTGGACAATAGAAACTCGATATTTTCATTCCATACTTCTAAGGTGAACTTCCCATGCTTAACACCTATAACTGCCCCGGCCGTGGCAAGGAACGATCTACCTAGTAGGATTGGGATTTATGTGTCTTCCGTATACCCATCACAAAAAACTCTTTAGGGATGAGTAGTTCCCATATCTTTATCTGCACATCCTCTCTAATTCCTATAATATATTTAACCGATCTATCTTCCAGCTGCAGAGTCATTCGAGTTGGTTTCATACCATATATGCCTAATTTCTCATAGACTGTCAAAGACATTAAACTCACACTCGCCCCGAGATCACACAACGCTCTTTCGAAACTCATTGTTCCTATAACATAGGGAACTGAAAAGCTCCCAGGATATTTTAATTTCAGTGGCAACTTATTTTGGAAGAGATCATTACGCTCTTGTGTCAGTACTATAGTATCAGTATCTTCCAGTTTCTGCATGTTTGATAAAATTTCCTTTAAGGAATTTGATATAGGATGACATTTGCGACAATGCCTCAATGAAAGGGATGTTGATATATAACCTTTTCAACACTTCAACAAACATCTTAAAATGGTCTTCTATCTTGGACTTCACTAATCTTTGTTGATATATATCATTTATTTAATGGATATTTTAACAATATATATATATATATATATATATATATATATATATATATATATATATATATATATATATATATATATATATATATATATATATATATATATATATATATATATATATATATATATATATATATATATATATATATATTAAAATTGTATCCCCTTTCCCTCCCTTAAATATTTAATAAAAAAGTATTTCCTTGTTTTATCTAATTGGTGGTAAACTAAGTATACATCTCATTTGAATAATTAATGAAAAATATTTTTAATTTATTTTTTGGTAAACGATGTCGTCAATAACATATTCAAGTTATGAGATAAAGATTAAGTTTCTTGAACAAACACAAGAAATTCTATTATGTTTGACAAAGGAGAGAGAATAAGGAAGAAGAAGTTAAGAATTGGTTAAAAATTGTTTTACTATTCGCTTTCTAAATAAGGGTTCATAGATTACAAGTGAATGCCAACAATTAAACTCTCTCAACAACCTGAGAGAACTAGTTTATTTATAGACTACTAAGCTAACTTAGGCTACAAGGTAATTTAACAATTGGGCTTACAAGCTAGGCCCAACCCGACATGCTTTAAAATAAAACATATTTTGACAACATGCTTGAACAAACTTAGACTGAAACATACACAACTCTTGTCGAACCATGAAGCTACCGTTGTAGAAAAGACAATTTGATCTAAATACTACAAATATCCGCATTGGAACAAACTCTACACTAAAAATGGAACAAACTAGCTTTGATCATGTAACTGTATCAATTGTATACGGTGGAAAAACTTTCTACATGACAATGTCTTTGTGATCATATCAGTAACATTGTCATTAATCAAAACCTTTAGCACTTGGACTTTTCCACGCTCGATCATTTCTCTTAAGAAGTACAACCTCACATCGATGTGATTGGTTCGCTCATGATAGGTTGAGTTCTTCGATAGGTGTATTGCAATTTGACTATCATATTTAACAATGATAACTCTACCTTGAAGTTTCAACTCCTTAGAAAAGCCTACAAGCCACATTGCTTCTTTCACAACTTTAGTGAGGGTAATATACTATCTTTTGGTGGTTGATAATGCAACAACCTTGCAAAGAGTTGAAAAATCCTGCATAATCAGAGTCGAAAAATCCTTCAATTTCGACTTTGCTATCATCACCACAGGCTCCACCATAAATCAGGACTCTGCTCACAGATCCATTGATGTATCTAAGATTCCACTTTAATGTTTTCCATTACGCCTTACCGAGATTTTCTATATACCTTCTTACAAGGCTCGTACAAACCATATCATACATCATGCATCTTTATCCACCTATGTATGGCCTCGTACAAACCATATCATACATCATGCATCTTTATCCACCTTAATCAACAAAATAACAAGTGAATTTTCAGGTTGAAATCTAAAGTAAAAAAAATTCTTGAACTCGCTTCTAGTGAAATTCTCGTGTTTCATGTTCTTATCGAATCTCCTATTCCAATGTCGAGGAGATTGTTTTAGGTCATACAAATACCTATTCATCTTGACACATAATCTTCCTTTCCATTTTTCTACATACCCTTCTGTTTACCTCACCAAGATTGTTTCATCTAGATCACTATACATGAAGGTTGTCTTCACATTCATATGTTCGGGTTCTAGGTTTAACTTTTATCATGGCTAACAACATTCTAATGGATATGTGTTTTATAATAGGTGAGAACACATAATTGAAGTCAACACCTTCTTTTTGAGTGACCCCTAGCTACCAACTTTGCCTTAAATAGCTTCAACATCACTCATTTTGATTCCTTCCATAACCTTGAAGATCCACTTACAACTGACTAACCTGGCCCCATGCAGGTTTCTCAATCAACTCATATTATCATAAAGTGATTTCACCTTATCATCCATGACTTTCATCCATTCATACTTATTTTGACTTCTCACAACTTCCTAGTAATCTCTAGGTTCTTCATCAAGTACCTCACTTGTAGAGATTAAGGAAGAAAAATATGATACATGCATAACCAAGTTTCTAAGGTGGCTTGGTGACTCTTTCTTACCTGTCTCTTGCTAGTAAATAATCATTATCAGTCTCCTCATCTACATCAACAACTTATGTTTCTTCTTCTACTTCAGTTGGGTTATGCAATTCAACATCACTATGCTCCACCTCAACATGAATATCTTCCTATTCCAACTCATCTTAAGAGATCTTGGTACTTCGACAAACATACTCAGTTTTCTTGAAAACCATTTATGCTTCATTGAAAACTACATCTCGACATGTGATACACCTTATGTGACATGGCTCTAGACACCACGACCTATAAGCTTTGACTCCTTCAGAGTATCCAAGGAATATATATTTTAGAGCTCTAGGTTTGACCTTATCTTTCCTAATGTGAGCATAGGCTAAAAATCTAAATACTCTAAGTCTGTTGAGATTAGGTGGATGTTTTGACCAAACTTCTTCAGGTGTTATTTTCCCCAAAGTTGTCGAGGAACACCTATATATCAGGTAGGTTACAGTTATATCTACCTCATCCCAAAACACCTTTTTCACTCATTCCAAAATGGTTTGTTTAAACCTTTCAGCAAAACCATTTTGTTAGAAAATACCTTCAGTAGTTTTGTGCCTTAAAATACCAGATGCAACACAATAGCTGTCAAAAGCCTCATTGCGAAATTCAAGACCGTTGTCGATCATTAACCTCTTGACCTTCCTACTAGTTTTGTTTTCGACCAGAGTCTTCCAACTTTTAAATTTTTTAAATGTTTCATCCTTAGTCTTCTAGATAAATACCCATAACTTACGGGAGTAATCATCTACTACAGATAGAAAATACTTTGCACCCGATTGTGAAGGATTCCTTGAAGTCCCTAAAGATCAGCATGAATGAAATCAAGGGATCCATGTGTTATTTGTTTACCTTTGTTAAATTTCACTCTACATGATTTACCAAATACATAAGGTTCACAAAACACCAATTTTTCGACCTTGTCACCACCCATCAGATTTTGTTTTAACAATTTGACGAGGACTCTTTCATTGCATGTCTAAGTCTCTTATGCCATAGCTCAGTATTCGACACACTTTTTATGGATGCCACATCTGCTGAACAAATTACAACCTCATCCTCAAGGGTATATAAGCCTTGTTTCTTCACGCTTCTAAAGACTTATTTCGACCCCTTCATTACCCTTAGGATGATTTTCTCTCCTTCGAAAACATATCCTTTCTTGTAGAATTCACCAAGAGAAATCAAATTCCTCTTAAGATCAGATACATACCTCACATCGGTCAATATCTTATTGACTGGAGCTAGAATCTCACAGATCCAATACCTATAAATTTTTAGGTTTTGTTGTTTTCCAGCTGCACTGATCCACCATTTTAATCACATAATTCCTTAAACACGTCTTTGTTTGGAGTCATGTTCTAAGTACATCCTGAATCCATAATCCACCTCTTGCTAGAGTCACTGTTTGAAACCACCAGGACTCCAAATGATTCATAACCATCTTGTAAAACGACAACATTGCCATTATCCTTTCCACCATGATTATTCAGACGATCAGGGTATACTTTTATTGTACGACCCTCCTTCTTACATTGATACACTTAATAGTATAAGCATTACCACCATAATAATTTTGTATAACTTTACCCTCTTTCTTCTCAAATCTACCATCTTTCTTCAAGAATTTTTTGTTAAAGGACAAAGCTTAACCAATAGAAGATGGTTTATTCTCCTTTCATTCATTCAAATCCTTAGAGTACAAGGAAGAATGAATATCTTCAAAGGTCAACGAAACTCTTCTATACTAGAGTGTTTCTTTGAAATGAGTGTGAGACTTTGTTAAAGAACACAATAGTAGCAACACTTGATTTTCATCATCAATCTTGACCTCGATATTCTTAAGATCAAGATCAACTTGTTGAACAAAATCAGCTACTCAGCCAAGGATTTGTCTTCAAAATTTTTGAATGAATACAAATCTTTTTTCAGGTAGAGATGATTAATCAATGATTTTGTCATGTACGAACCTTCAAGTTTCGTCTACACACTGGCTGCAGTTTTCTCATTTGAAACCTGTCAGAGAGCCTTATCACCAATGCTCAATACAAGGGCAACTTCCATCTTCTCTGATCTTTTCAACGCTTCTATAACAAACCCTGTTAAACAAGAAGGGTTTTCATCTTCAATCCCCAAAACCCAAAGTCATTCACACTTGTGAATTTCTCAATACCATACTTTGTTGACGACATCTTTTCCTCCATGCTCACTACATCAATTTGTTGTGAAACGATGTTGTCAATAACATAACAAAATTATGAGATAAAAATTGAGTTTCTTAAACAAACACAATAAACTCTATTAGGTTTTACAAATGAGAGAGAGAGAGAGAGAGGAAGGAAGAAAAAGAATAAGATTTAGTTAAAACGGTTTTACTATTCACTTTCTAAATAAGGATTCAAATATTACAAGTGAATACTAACAATTAATCTCTCTTAACAACCTAAGGTAACTAGTCTATTATAGACTACTATGTTAACTTAGGCTACAAGTTAACTTAAAAATTGGGTTTACTAGCGAGATCCAATTGACATGCTTTAAAAATCAACATATTTCAATAGTATACTTGAATAGACTTTGATTATAGCACGTACAACTCTTGTCGAACCATGAAGCTAATATTGTCGACACCAATGTTCGATCCAAATACCATATAATTTAATTGAAATAATAAATCACAAAAGGTTTTCTCTAATATTATTGAAGCTTTTAAAAAAATCACTAATTAGGTAGCCGTAAAAAGTAGTAGTACTATTTTTTTTTGTATTTTTGTATGCATAGGAGTAACTTTGAAATTGAGAAGGTGATAACCATTATTATAGATTTAAATGAGTCATTAGTTAGCTAGCTGAAAATTTTCTCTATAATACAAATATGTTATATATGAATTATCAAATATGTTTTTAAAGTTCTTTCCACCGAGACATTTTCCCATCAATAAATTGTTTTTTCTTTATGTTAAACAAATTTATTTACTTTGTTATTTTTGAAAAGAACTTTAAAGAAAAAACAGAATGTTGTTTATTAGAGTATGTGAAATGTTTTTCAATTGTTTTGTTCTTTTACAGATTGGTGAAAGGAAAAAGATTGTTCACAAAACTTGAGAATGCACTGAAAGTAGTTATTAGTAAATTCGTTGAAAGGCAAGGTAAAAAACATATTTATGATTGGTTGTATTTATTTTGTCTACTATTTTTTTTGTAGACGATTTTCATTTTTGCTCTGCACTACTTTTGGATATTCATAGCTTGCTTGATTTTTAGTTTCCAATGACTAAGGGTCATTTGTAAATATGTTGAAAAGACCTTAAACACACTTTAAGTCTTGTGAGATAGTATCATCCTCCTCTTCATTAGTATGACATGTATTCTAAACCTAAGCATGAATGAAAGAAACTCTTTACTATTATGGGCTTTTGTTTGATTTAACTTTAGGTTTAGGGTCATTAAGTTGAGGCACCATTGCCTTTCCTTTGGTTGTTTCTTTGTTAACAAAAATTACTAAAGGGTTGTTAGCTTTCTTGTCATCTGTAAAGGTTAAATTAATTGAAATAAGTTAAGTATGATTAATATAAAGAAAGAGAAATATATTAGAAACACAAAAATTCAACATAGAGACTCCAAAAGTGTCTTAAGTCCTAGAGACGGTAGCTTCAACAGTATGATCAATAGTGGAAATTCCTTGGAAGTAGAGGGGCATTGGACTACTCTCAAGTTGTGAGAGGAATCAGGATAACTGCTTGTGTCTCTTGTTTTACTTTACTTGCTTCTGAACTATATTTTGTTACTATAATTCGTGTACCTCTGAGTCAGATTCTGTTGCAGAATCAGATAAAGACCTTCACGAGTTCATACTCTGAGTAATTATGAAGTCAGACTCTTAACCAAGTGTTCAAAATCTAATTTAGAACCATAAAAAACAGTAGCTGAAAAAGCTTAAAAGGAGAAAAAGGCAACACAATTCAACCCCCTTATTTGTGATTTTCTCAACTTCAATTTTAAGGTAGGTATTGCTACAAGGAATTACAACTAATGATAAAAAAAAATTGGGAAGTAAAACTTCTTGGCTACCAATTTGACATTGTTTACTAGTCGGGTTTGGACATCAAAGAAATTGTTGCATAATCTCACATGCATGACAACCCTTATTTGGATTCTCTAGTGCACTGTCCAAAGTGATGGAGTCTGGAAAAACATAATTGTTTCCATGCAAATAAGTGAACCAACTAAGCTTGATTTTTTCATATAGCCGATGAGTTTTATTGTATTAGGGCAAGTTGGCGCTACTGCAAATTCATAGTGGATCCCAAAATTGCTACTAAAATTTCACTCATCCCACAAAGTGTTCATTTGGGGTTTTATCTCACAATGCTCCCATACATTTCACACATGCAATCATCAATATCTGATATTCGTGCATGTACATATAATTAGTAGTTAATATTTAAGACTCAGAAGCTACTTCTAACACACAAATAAATCAGAACACACTCATAGAGATTATGGCCAGATGTAAGGCCAGATGCTTCAGCATGTGTGTGCACAAATATCAGAACATCAGTTAGTACAAAACACATCATTAAGTTAGCATTAAGCATGAAGCATCAACAATAACACATCATAAGGTTAGTAGACATAATACACTACCCCTACACACCATTACCCCCTCTTTTCCCTAATTTGCCAAAGGTATTTCTCAGAAAAATCGGTCAGTCAATTTAGAGGTCATTATGTTAGCACATACACATAGTAGATCAGGAATAGATAATCATCAACCCTTATTAGGACAGATTTTGACCATGATACTAGAGCATCAGACAATGTTATTAGAAACAAAGCCATTAGACATCCAGAATAAGGTAACAAAGCATGCTCAAATACAATGGCCAAACAAACTAAGCAAAAACACTTGGAATCAAGTCTTCATGCCCCTTCAGATTTGATCTTAAATCCATCCTTTTGAATTCATAAAGGTAACCCAATCTTTATCAACATCTGAGTCACTTTCTTGCATATGTTCCTTCTTCACGATCTTCATCTTTGTCACAAATGTCCTTCTAGTCACATCTGTTCTAGTTGATGGTCCATCATGTGTATCCATAAATTTTAAAGAAGAAGTGGAACCAACTCATATGTCTTGTTTTTCTTTGCCTCAAGAAATTTATCATTATCCTTGTGAAACTAATTCCTTTGTTTAGGAATGCTATTTAGATTCTCATAATTTTGACCCATGATGAAAAAAATAAGCACTTGAGGGATAAGAGAAAGCGCAATTTTTTGAGAGGCAAATAAGGATAAGCGAAGGTTGTTCTTGCTTGTAACAAAGGACCAGATAAATAAAGAGTTTGAGTCAAGCATTATCAACCTTATTTCACATGCACCATAGAGAATTAGAGAGAGACACTTTCTTAGTCTCCTTGGACACCTCCCAAGCTTTGATTGCTATAGGATGTCACGTATGAAAACACCAAGTGCACCCCTTAAATTTTAACTTGGACTATATCTAGTGCCTTAGTGAAAATGTCAGCCAATTGTTTGTCAATTGCTACATTCTCAAGAGTAATAATTCTATCTTGCACAAGAACCATGATGAAAAAGATTCTTTGAGATATTTATAGAACTCATGTTGTCAATGTGCTTGGTTCTAATATCTTGAAAAAGATTATTTGAGATATTTATAGCACTCATGTTGTCACAGAACAATTTCATGACATCTTATTTCATATTGTACTTATTCACATGTAGACAATGAAACATAATTTTGCTTCTCACTGAACCAATAAATTAAATTCTTTCCAAGGAAGAAACATCCATCTGATGTACTCTTTCTATCATTATCACTCCTGAACTAGACTGCATCATAATACCCTACTAGTATTGCATTTCAATCATGAGAGTTTAGAATACCATATTCAGAAGTCCCATTGATGTACTTCAAGGTCCTCTTTACTTGAGTATAATCAATGGAAACATTAAAGGATTCCATCAAGTTTTGGTACAAATGTTGTATACCCTGTAGGATATTTTGTTGATAGAGTAACCAAGGAATATCCCTTCGTCACTCTTTGGATCCATCTTTCCTCATTTCTTACGATCTGCCAAGATGTAGAACTGGCTACCAAAGACATAAAAGTACTTAACATTGGGTTTCCTTCCTTTCCAAAGTTCATACATGGTATCTTTAGTACTAGACCTGATGGTCACTCTATTTTGAATGTGGAAAGAAGTGTTCATAGCTTCAGCCCAAAAATTATAACGAAGATTTTTGTCATGCAACATGACTCTAGCAGTTGCTTGCAAAGTTTTATTATTACCTTCTACAACTCTATTTTGCTGAGGAGTGATAGAAGCATAAAATTCATGATTTATCCCTTCAGATGAGTACAATTAAGAGAACTTGTAATTCTCAAACTCTTTGCCATTGTCACTCCTTATATTTACAATCTCACCTACCATTTCTTTTTGAATACGTTGGCATATTTCTTTGAAAACCTCAAAGGTGTCAGATTTTTCTCTAATGAAGTTCTTCCATGTGTACCTTGAAAAATAATCCACACACACAAATACATATCTCTTTACAATAATAATTTCCACCATCATAGGCCCCATGAGATCCATATAAATTAATTCAAGAACTTTTGAGGTGGTCAGATGCGGGAGTTTCTTGTGGGACATCTTGGTCTGCTTACGTATTTGTCAATCTCCACGTATTTTTCCTTCTTTAATCTTCAGTTTATGTAAACTCCTTGTGGCCTCTTCAGATATGATCTTCTTCATGCTTTTGAGGTTGAGATTACCATATTTTTGGTGCCATAACTTAGTTTCGTCAACCTTGGATATCAAACAAGATGAGGGTTGAGACATCCAGATATAAAAATTGTCTTGGGACCCATACACCTTCATTAGAAAATATAGCTCCTTGCCGGTGACAATACATTTAAATTTGTCGAATTTTACATTAATTTTTTTATCACATAGTTGACTGATGCCGATCAAGTTTTCAGTCAAAGCTTTTACCAACAACACATCCTCAAGGCTAGGTAAAACTGGACTAACCATTTTTCCCATGCTCTTGATTCTTCCTTTTTCTCTATCGCCAAAAGTGACATTTCTATTTGAGTAGTGTTTCAACTCTTTAGGATATGACCTTTCTCCAGTCATATGTTTGGAACATCCACTATAAAAATAAAAATCTTCCCTTGAGGAAAATCTAAGGGATGTATGAGATATAAGGCAAGAGAAAATTTCATTGGGTTTCCATTCCTTCTTTGCACGAGGTTTCTTCCCTTTCTTTCTTTTGTACCTTGGATGAATATAAGACTGAGAATATACATACAATTTGAAGAAGAAAGGTCTTATATGGCTATATCTTCCAGAGTGGTGACACCTTCTAAAAGCTTTCCTGTTGCCTTTGCTGTGAGGGGACACATGTTAAGTAGGATCCTGGAACATGTAGTCCTTCATCAGAAACTAAGTTTTCTTTTCATGATCATCATCCTTATTAGTGGGACTTTTGTCTCTTTTGTTCACTGAGTTATATCCAAGACCTATAACATTTTTGTCACAAATTTCCAAGATCTTATATAATATATCAGAACCATAATTCAATCTTGGAATTTAACACAATAACTTCCTTTTCCAGGTCTGAGATGGTTGAGACAAGATTCTCATTTTCCTTATGAAGAGGTTTTATAGTTTTCTTCTACTGCTCCATAATTATGCAAGATTCCTCCAACTTTGTGGATAAAAGCCTATTTGTTGTAGCTAATTCTTCATCAGTCATGTCTTCATCACTAGACTCACCTTTATGCACACACTTTCCAATGAAAGCCATCTCTCTGTTGGTTGTTTCCATTTCAGTTATGATGTGACCAAACCCTTCACATTCATAACATTGTGCTCCCTTGTCTCTATTAACTTTATATTCATCTATGGATTGCTATACAAAATGATGTTTGACACCTTGTCTTAAGCATTTTTCCTCTATCTTCTGTCCAATCTTCTCAATGTTTTATTGAAATTTCTTCCAATAAGAGCTATGGCTTCTGATAGACTTTCTTTAGTATCCTTCTCACCTTCATGTCAAACTTCTTAGGCAAGTATCTTAGGGTTTTTCTTTCTAACTTCTCTTTTGATATCTTCTCTTCCAAGGGAAATGAATTGTTGGTTATATCACGAAGACGGATGTTGAAATCGTATATGGACTCATCTTCCATCATTATCAGATTTTCAAACTTAGTTGTGAGAAGTTATAATCTTGATTTTTTATTAATTCAAATTAAAATCTAAATCTACATTTAAATTGATTTGATCTTCTACCAATTGTAAAAAAGATCACACAAATACTGCTAAAAGATAGCAACCAATCATGTTGTACAATACTGTAGAAAATGCGTGCCAAACTATTAGCAACTAGTTATGTAGACAAGTGCCACATGTTGGGACCTTTGATCCAACATGTTTCCTTTATTTACCAAAATCAGTTGGGGAAATATGTGCCACATTAGCTAGAACATCAAGCCCAACATGTGTTCATACAAAGTTTTTTTCTTCATAATGTAGCAAATTCAAAAGGAACAACATAAGAAAATAAGCATTCAAGTTCACAAGAACAAACCCTATTTTCTACCTAAGAATTTTTCAATTTCTCAATCCCTCCCAGCCTTTATATATATGAATTACCTAAATCCAATGTGCTTAAAAGTGCTTATGTATCCCCTTAGATAACCTAAAGGCTTCAAAAATTATCAGAACACAATCATAAGAGTTTCTACCTTGCCTCTCTAAGTTTTTCCCTACAAGGATTACCACATCCTCACTTCATTTTTCAAACTACATTCTAAAATTTCTTTAGACAAGAATAATAAAGATACATATTTATAATTGATGAAACATAACAAATCTTTGAATTGCACAAAATATAATACATTGATAGTTAGAATAAAAAAGATGATAATATATTTTAATATTCTTTATATTAATTTATAATATCTTAAAATATTTCAAAGTATGTTAGAGTATATCTAAATTAATATAAAAAATATTTATAATATTTTATCATTAATAAACAGATCCGAAAATCAAAACAGCCAAATAATACCTACAAACCGTCCAAAATTGAACTGAACCACCGTCAAACTCGCAATACCGAACCGCCACATAACAATCAGACGCCACTAGACATCCTTTGACCACCACCCTCTAGATCTCCCCCATAACCCTAGCATCTTCTGCTACTTTCTGACTGCTTTTTCGGCTTTTTGATTTCTGTAATCTCAAAACTTTTTTCCTTTCTCTTCACCACTTATGATTTTAAAACATACTTCAATATTATGGATATGAAGACTTAGAAATATATGCAATTCTTACTAGTTCTAGAGACACTTCCACCTTTCAAAAGGCTATAGCTAGCTGGGAAAAAATAAGTGGATGAGTGCAATGGTGGATAAGATGGAGTCTTTGAAGAAAAATCAGACTTGAGAGCTTGTTAATCTTCCTAAGAGAAAAATGGCCATCGACTGTAAGTGGGTGTTCAAGAAAAAAACATCAGTAAAAAAAGAAGAGGATTATTTTTTTGATTTTTACTCTTTTGTGTCCAGACATCTTCTATCAGGACAATGTTAGCCTTGGTAGCCATCCAAGACATGCATTTTGGACCTGACAGAGGGGTTATTGACATTAGATATGATATACTAGTTTGTAAATTAAAGAAGTCATTGTATGGTTTAAAGAAGTTTTCAAGGCATGGTACAAACAATTTGAAGTATACATGCTTCAAATTTGCTAGAAAAGGTTTTGTTTAAGTTAATTGATTTTAAATAAGAGGGTAGAGATTGAGATTAAGCATCATAAAAAAAGACAAACAAATAAAGAGATAGAGTTTAGAGAGATCACACCATAACTTATCATGGTTCGACCTTAAACCACACGATCAAGTGGTAGCGCCACATATTAAGTAGTGGCACTTGAGGGTGAAAAACAAGGAAATTTCCAACACAAGAACTTAGAGGGAGGATTTGAATAACCACAATGAAATGCAAATGATATGTGGAATAATATGGCCAACGAGATTATAAAAGGGGCTAAAGAGATGTTGGGTGAATCAAGAGATTTTGGATCTAGGGGTAAAGAATGATGGTGAAGGAATGACAGTGTCTATAGTAAAGTTAAAGTAAAAAAATGACTTTTTAAACTCTGGAAAAGTACAAGAAAACTAAGAATGAGACCAAGAAGGCGGTGTGTGAATTTAGAACCTAAGTTTTTGACAGATTATACCAATTTATAGGAATCAATGAGGGAGAAAAATATATATTTAGACTTGCTAAGGGAAGAGAAAGAGAGACTAGAGTCTTATATCATGTGAATTGTGTTAAAGATGAAGAAGGAAAGTTCTTGGTTTAGGAAAAATATATGGATAGGGGGAATACATATTTCTATAATTTATTTATGGAAGATATTATATCTCACCATATTCAAGAACACTAAACACTAGAGAAATGGATCAGAACTATATTTACCAATGTTAGATGCAAAAATAGGAGGTAAGATAAGCGTTGAAAATAAAGAGTAACAATAAGGCGATTGAGCCAGTCATCATACCTATTTAAGTGTGGAAATTTCTTAGATACAAATATTGAGTGGCTAACTGAAGTCTTTAATGAAATTATAAGGTCAAAAGGCATGTCATATGAATGGAGAAGAAGTACTTTAGTTCCAATCTATAATAACAAAGGGGATATACAAATTTGTGCAAATTATAAAGGGATAAAACTTATGAGTTATGTAGCATCCCGGATAAAATAGCTTCATTGTTATAGCAACTATAAATAATATCTCAGATAAAACCCCGAAATGTTACAAGTCATACCATGAAGTTATGGAAACAATGATTGAATGAAGATTAAGAAAAGAGACTTAATTTACCAAGAATCAATTTGGTTTCATACTGGGAAGGTTGACTATGGAAGCAATTTATCTATTATGATAAGTGATGGAGCAATATTGGATGGACCAACAATACTTGCACTTAATTTTAATTGATTTGGAGAAGGTGTGTGATAAACTTCCTAAAGATATTTTGTAGAAATCCCTAGAGAAGAAAGGGTTAAGGCTTGCATATATTCCAGTTATCCGAGATATGTATAAAGGTGTATCAACTATTGTTCAAACACGGGGTGGAGAGACAAATGATTTTTCCATTACAATTGATGTGCATCAAGGTTCAACCCTAAGCCCTTACCTTTTTACCTAAATTTTTTATGTATTCACGGAACACATCCAAGAGCTAGCACCGAGATGCATTCTATTTGCAGATGATATAATACGTCTTGAAGAGTCGAGGGAGGATTTAAGTGAGTGGTTGGAAAAATAGAGATGAGCTTTAAAACACATGGTATTCGCCTTAAGAAGAATAAGACGAAGTATGCGGAATGTTAGTTTTACAAAAGAAGAAGTGTTTTTAACCTAGAGGTGAAAGTTGGAGACTATATTATCCATGAAGTCACATGATTTAAATATCTTAGGTCCATGATACAAAATGATGGATAAATAGAAGGGATCTAAACCATCAAATTCAAGTTGGTTAGTTGAAATAGAGAAATGCACCAGATTTTTGTATGTAATGCAAATATATCGCTCAAGTTGAAAGGAAAGTTTTATCTTATTGCAGTAAGACCTGTATTTTTGTACGGGATAAAAATGTTGGACGGTTAAGAATCAACACAAGAATAAAGTAAGTGTAGTAGAGATGAGAATGTTGAGGTGGATGTGTGGTAAGAACCAACAGGATAAAATTAGAAATGAAAATATTAAAGATAGTGTCAGGGTAGTGCATATAGTAGAGAAGATGCTGGAAAATAGACTTACGTGGTTTGGGCATGTAAAGAGAAAACCTTTAGTTTTTGTAGTAAGGAGAGTATACTAGATTGAGAGAAGGTAAAATATTTGAAGAAGGAGAAGACCTAGAAAGATGATAAGAGAAGTTATTAAAAAAATCTCAAGATTAATAATTTTGATAGAAGCATAGTTTTTGATAGAACATTATGGCAAACGTTGATCCATGTAGTCGACCTCACCTAGTGGAACAAGGCTTAATTTTAGTTTTTTGTTGGCCTTAAACCACACGATCTATGCAAGTCCACAAGAGTATTTTCTTGAGATTTCTACTGTCAACAACTTGAACTTTCATATAGGTTCGACATAACCACCTTTTTATTTTTTATTTTTACAGGTTTAGCTTGCAACCTTAAAGTTAATTACCAATGAACAAGAGAAATAAGCTCTTGAAAAAACAAATTCAACACGACAACATAAATATACAACTCTAAGACTTTCATTCTTGTACCACTAAGACAATTTCTAGCGAATAAAACTGATTTTAGAAGAAGATAATTAGGGGGTATGAGAGTTAATAGTTCAGAAGATTTTTCTTTAGAAGTGAGTAAAACACTTCTTTTTTTAGATAAGCAAATTCACTAAAAGGAGATTAAGGAAATCTAAAACCAACAATTACAAGAAGAAGCAAACAAATATGGAATAACCCAAGACAAAGCAAGGTGAAACCGAAACACCCACAAAACGTCATACAGGAACTTCGTCCAATCATATAAATTACACCTTCTTTTACCTCTACTACCTAACATCAACTAGTTCCAAGACGACAAAACAATGGCGTAAAAGATGAAATCGACATTACAAATCTCATTATTAAAAATAATGTTGTTCCTCGTTCTCCATAAATTCCAGCAAGTAATGAACCATATTTAGTTAATTGTATCCCAGTTACCTCTACCAAGAAACTTACTAGACCAATCGTGAATATGGTTACTCCCCTCCTTCTCTGTAATGAAATCAATACCAACCTAAACGCACACCTTTCTCCATACCATGACAGCTTTGCAACAGAGAAAAAAAGGTGTTTAGACTCATCTTCAACACAAAAGCATAGGATGCAAGATTTCTCATGGGGGTTCACTATTACTCCTCTCACCGAAAGATTATGACGAGTAGGCAAACTATCAAGAAATAATCTCTACGTAAACACCTTTACTTTAATCAAAATGTCGGTCTTCTAAACGTACTCCAAAACCACTTTAGATTCACCTATCAAGTGACTCAGACTATCACTACTAATGATGCAATCATAAAAAGAATTCACAGAGAAGCCCGCCACCGAATCCATCTCCCACGTTCAAGAGTTGTTATCCATATTTTGCTGATTTAAAAGCCCGAAATTCTACTTTGCATCAGATCGGCAGACCCTGCAACATCATCAAAAAACCTCTGCTAGTCAAACCATTTGTGTCATTCTGCCTCATAGCACTAGTACCTACAACAATTTCCTTATTGTTCAGATTTTCCTACAGAACCTGCAGATCCGAAACAATCAGCGTCTGGGAGGTGGTAAATAAATCCTCAAAGTTCCAAGACTAGTATGTGAAATCCCTCCTGCCTACATCTGCAACAATAACAAGCTTATTGTTGCAAGCTTCAAACAAACTAGGAAAATCATTCTTCAAAATCTGGCCTTTAAACCATTTAAAATACCAGAAAAGCACCATAGTCCCCAATCCAACCAACAGAGTAACAAAGTTAAGGAGGTTGACTTGATTAAAATCAAAACCAATTTTCCAAATCCGCTATCCAACTAGAATCGTCATATCGACAACCAACAACAACAACAAACTGAACTTTTAAACTTAAGTTACCATACCTACTTACAAGAATAGGTCTCAAAATCTCGACCCCATCCCGCATAAACTTCCACAACCATTTGGGCAACAATGCTTTATTAAACTGGCCCACATGCTTTATACTAAGCCCACCACAGTTCTTTGGTTTACAAATGGATTTCCAGCTAACCCACGAAATAAAGTTACGACTTGCCGATCCAACCCACAAGAATATTCATTGAATGGGTATACTTTCCTTAACCACCTTTTTCGGAACCTTGAAGAAAGAAAGGTGGTGGATCGGAAAGCTCGTGATAACGAAATTAATAAGAGTGACACGACCTCCAATAGAAAGATTGCGACCAACCCAAGTGGATAAATGATCCTGGATATTATCCAAAACCGGACGCCAAAACGAGACAGCAAGGTGATTCCCTCCCACCACAAGACCAAGAAACTTAAACGAAAGGTTGTTGGATTTATAATGAACAAAGTTCCTTGCTGCCACCATAAAATTCGAATGAATCCCCACCCCAAAAAGACATCTCTTAGCGAAGTTGATCTTTAGGCATGAAACCAACTCGAAACACTTCAAAATGGACTTAAACGCCCAAATGTTAGTAATAGAACCATCACCAATAAGGAGCGTATCATCCGCGAACTGAAGGATACTAACCGAAGACTCCTGAATTTTAAACTCTGATAAGAAATTAGCAGTAACCGCACTTCTAACCAAACTCGAAATATGTTTGAAACATCCACTATCAAAATACAAATCTTCCCTTAAGGAAAATCTAAGGGATGTATGAGATATAAGGAAAGAGAAAATTTCATTGGGTTTCCACTCCTTTTTTGCATGAGGTTTCTCCCCTTTCTTTCTTTTGGACCTTGGCTGAATATAAGATTGAGAATATCCATACAATTTGTAGTAAAAAGGTCTTATATGGCCATATCTTCTAGAATGGTGACACCTCCTAGAAGATTTCTTGTTGCCTTTGTTGTGAGGGGACACCTTTTGAGTAGGATGCTGGAATATGTGGTCCTCATCAAAAACTAAGTTTTCTTTTCATGATCACCATCCTTCTTAGTGGGACTTTTGACCCTTTTGTTCACTGAGTTATAGCCAAGAACTATAACCTTGTTGTCACCAATTTCCAAGATCTTATATAATATATCAGAACCACAATTCAATCTTGGAATTTAACACAATAACTTCCTCTTCCAGGTCTGAGATAGTTGAGACAAGCCTCTCCATTTCCTTATGAAGAGCTCCTATAGTTTTCTTCTGTTGCTCCATAATTATGCAAGATTCCTCCAACTTGGTGGATAAAAGCCTATTTATTGTAGCCTGTTCTTCATCAGTCACGTCTTCATCACTAGACTCAACTTTATGCACAAAATTTCCAGTGAAAGCCATCTCTATGTTGGTTATTTCTCCTTCACTTTCATCATCTGAATCAGACCATATGACAGATAATCCCTTTTTCCATTTCTTTAGAAAAGAAGGACATTACGCTTTGATGTGACTAAACCATTCACATTCATAACATTGTGCTCCCTTGTCTCTATTAAGCTTATCTTCATTTGTGGTCTTGCTCTACGGAATGATGTTTGACACATTGTCTTAAGCATTTGTCCTCCATCTTTTGTCCAATATTCTCAATGCTTTGTTAAAATTTCTTCCAATAAGAGCTATGGCTTCTAATATATTTTCTTTAGTATCCTTTTAACCTTAATCTTCACAATCTTGATAGTTAGATATAAAGTATACACCCTTGCTCATCTTTTTTTATCTTCTATCTATAACTACTTAAAAGAGTCGAAGAGAGACAATGAGTTCATCAACCTTCAAGGTGATTAAATCTCGAGGTTCTTCAATAACTGTTACCTTCATGTCAAACTTCTAAGGCAGGTATCTTAGGATTTTTCTTCCCAACTTCTCTTTTTAAATCTTCTCTTCCAAGGGAAATGAATTGTTCTCTATATAACAAAGACGAATGTTAAAATCGGATATGGACTCATCTTCCATCATTATCAAATTTTCAAACACAGTTGTGAGAAGTTTCAGTCTTGATTTTTTATTAATTTAAATTAAAATTTAAATCTCCATTTAAATTGATTTGATCTTCTACCAGTTGTCAAAAAAATCACACAAACATTGCTAAAAGATAACAACCAAACATGTTGTACAATACTGTAGAAAAAAATGCGCCAAACTATTAGCAACTAGTTCTGCAGACACGTGCCATATGTTGGTACCTTTGTTCCAACATGTGTCCTTTCTTCACCAAAATCAGATGGGGAAATATGTTTCACACCAGCTAGAACATTATGTCCAACATGTGTTCATACAATGTTGTTATGAATAATGTAGCAAATTCAAAAGGAACAACATAAGAAAATAAACATTCAAGTTCACAAGAACAAACCCTATTTTCTACCTAAGAATTTTTCAAATTCTCAATCTCTCTCAACCTTTCTATATATGAATTACCCATATCCAATATGCTTAGAAGTGTTTCTGAATCCCCTTAGATAACTTAAAGGCTTAAAAAAATTCTAAGAACACAATCATAAGAGTTTCTACCTTGCCTCTCTAAGTTTTTCCTTACTAGGATTACCATATTCTCCCTTCATTTTTCAAACTATATTCTAAAATTTCTTTAGACAAGAATAATAAAGATACATATTTATAATTGATGAAACATAACAAATCTTTAAATTACACAAAATATAATCCATTGATTGTTAGAATAAAAAAGATTATAATATATTTTAATATTCTTTATATTAATTTACAATATCTTAAAATATTTCAAAGTATGTTAGAGTATATCTAAATTAATATAACAAATATTTATAATATTTTATCATTAATAAATAGATCCACAAATCAAAACAGTCAAGCATGATACTTACAAACCGACCGGAATTGAACTGAACTACCGTCAAACCTACAATACCGAACCGCCACTGAACAATCAGACGAAGCCTAACATCCTTTAACCACCACCCACTAGACCTCCTCTGAAACCCTAACATCTTTTGTCAACTTTCTTATTGCTTTTTTGACTTTTTGATTTCTGTAATCTCAAAACTTGTTTCCTTTCTCTTTATTAATTATGATTTTGAAAACATACTTCAATATTATGGATATGAAGACTTAGAAATCTATGAAAATTTTACTAGTTCTAGAGACACTTCCACCTTTCAAAAGGATATATCTAGCTAGGAGAAAAATAAGTGGATGGGTGCAATGGTGGATAAGTTGGAGTCTTTAAAGAAAAGTCAGACTTGAGAGCTTGTTAATCTTCCTAAGAGGAAAATGACCATCGATTGTAAGTGGATGTTCAAGAAAAAAACATCAGTAAAAAAATAAGAGGATTTATTGTGGTTTTTACTCTTTTGTCTCTAGACATCTTCTATCAGGACAATGTTAGCCTTGGTAGCCATCCAAGACATGCATTTAGCGTAGATAGATGTGAATACATGATTTTTTTAAGTAACGTTGATGAACAAATTTACATGGACCTAACAGAGGGGTTCTTGACATTAGATATGATATACTAGTTTGTAAATTAAATAGGCCATTGTATGGTTTAAATCAATTGTCAAGGAAATGGTACAAACACTTTGAATTATACATTCTTCAAATTGGCTAGAAAAAGTTTTGTTTTAAGTTAATTGATTTAAATAAGAGGGTAAAAATTGAGATTATGCAGCATAAAAAAAGACATAAAATAAAGAGATAGAGTTTAGAGAGATCACACCATAAATTATCCTGGTTCGGCCTTAACCCACATGATCAAGTGGTAGAGCAACATATTAAGTGGTGGCATTTGAGGGTGAAAAACAAGGAATTTTCCAACACAAGAGCTTGGAGGGAGGATTTGAATAACCACAAGGAAATACAAATAATATGTGGAATAAGATGGTCCAAGTGATTATAAAAGTGGCAAAAGAGATGTTGGGTGAATCAAGAGGTTTTGGACCTCGGGGTAAAGAATCATGGTGGAGGAATGACAGTGTCCATAGTAAAGTTAAAGTAACAAAAAGATTATTTTTAAAGAGTGATCTAGGTATAAATTTTTTGAAACTTTGCAAAACTACAAGAAAACTAAGAATGAGACCAAGAAGGCGGTGAGTGAAGTAAGAACCTGAGTTTTTGACAGATTATACCAATTTCTAGGAACCAATGAGGGAGAAAAATATATATGTAGACCTACTAAGGGAAGAGAAAGAGACACTAGAGTTTTGGATCATGTGAAGTGTGTTAAAGATGGAAAAGGAAAAGTCTTGGTTTAGGAAAAATATATGGATAGGCGGAATACATATTTCTACAATTTATTCAATGAAAGATATTATATCTCACCATATTCTAGCAGAATAAACACTAGAGAAGAGCATCAGAACTATAATTACCAATGTTAGATTAAAAATTAGGAGATAAAAGAAACATTGAAAAAAATGACTAACAGTAAGGCGGTAGAGTCAGACATCATACCCATTTAAGTGTGGAAATTTTTTGGAGATACAGGTATTGATTGGCTAACCGAAGTCTTTAATGAAATTATGAGGTCAAAAGGCATGTCATGTGAATAAAGAGCTAGTACCGAGATGCATGCTATTTGCAGATGATATAATACGTCTTGGAGAGTCGAAGGAAGATTTAAGTTAGTGGTTTGAAAATTGGAGACGCGCGAGCTTTAAAAACACATGGTATTCTCCTAAGAAGAAGTAAGACGCATTATGTGGAATGTAAGTTTTAAAAACGAAGAAGTGTTTTTCACCTAGAGGGGAAAGCTGGAGACCATATTATCCCTAAAGTCACATGATTTAAATTTTTTAGGTCCATGATACAAAATGATAGAGAAATAGAAGGGGATGTAGACCATCAAATTCAAGTTGGTTAGTTGAAATGGTGAAATGCACCAGATCTTTTTATGTAATGCAAAGATATCGCTCAAGTTGAAAGGGAAATTTTATCATATTGCGGTAAAACCTACATTTTTGTACTGGATAAAAATGTTGGGCGGTTAAGAATCAACACAAACATAAAGTAAGTGTAGTAGAGATGAGAATGTTGAGGTGAATGTGCGGTAAGAATCAACATGATAAAATTATCAATGAAAACATTAGAGATAGTGTCGGGGTAGTGCATATAATAAAGAAGATGGTGGAAAATAGACTTAGGTGGTTTGAGCATGTAAATAGAAAACCTGTAGTTTCTGTAGTAAGGAGAGTAGTCTAGATTGAGAGAAGGTAAAAAATTTGAAGAAGGGGAAGACCTAGAAAGTTGTTAAGAGAAGTTATTAAGAAAGATCTCAAGATTAATAATTTGGATACAAGCATAGTCTTTGATAGAAGATTTTGGAAAAAGTTGATCCATGTAGTCGACCCCTCCTAGTGGAAGAGGACTTAATTTTAGTTCTTTGTTGGCCTTAAACCACACGAACTATGCAAGTCCACATGAGTATTTTCTTGAGACTTCTATTATCAACAACTTGAGCTTTCACATAGGTTCGACACAACAACCTTCTTAATTTTTCCAGGTTTAGCTTGTAACCTTCAAGTCAATTACCAATAAACAAGAGAAATAAGCTCTTGAACAAACAAATTCAACACAACATAAAGATAGAACTCTAAGATTTTCATGCTTTTACCACTAAGACAATTTCTAGTGAATAAAACTGGTTTTAGAAGAAGATAATTAGTGGGGTATGGGAGTTAATAGTTCCGATATTTTTTGCTTTAGAGGTGAGCAAAACACTCCTTTATATAGAGAAAAATTATCTAAAAAAGGCAACAATCAATAGGTTTGATTGCTCTCAAATCGATTAGAAAAAGTAAGAAAAAGAAACTAATCAGATTCGCTCCTTAATTGATTATATATGATCAAAATAATAGTCATAATGGCGGTTAAAGATGGTTGGACAGGTGTTTGGCAGCATTTGGAGGTGGTCCATAATAATCATAATAATGGTTTAAGTAATGATCGGCAACCATCATGGTGTAGACTTAACTATAAAACAAAAATAGGAATCTAAAAAGCTATTGTTTGGCTTTAAATTTCAGTGGAAAACTTTTTAAAAATTATGTGTAAAAATTAAATAAACTACAATTTTTTTCTTCAAATAGTTATTATGGTTTTGAAATTGACTTTCAAAAACAAAAACTCCAATTAATTATTTAATTCTATTTAATTTTATCATATTTAATTAATTATTTATTAATAATTTACATTTTTCAATGCAATTTACTCTATATTATTTTTAATTTTTATGTTGGATTGATAAAAATTTCTCATTTATTATAGATTTAATTAGACCCATAGTACTTTAACTGAATTTGTCAGTTTATATTGTTCAGTTATTTAATGAAGTTATTATTAGGTCCTCAAATATATCTATGTTAGTGAATATGATTTTATTAGTTTATGAAAAAAAATAGTTCATATTGTTGACTTAGTTTTTGTTACTACAGATTCAAAAAGAAGAAGATTGTTTACAGGACTTGAGCATGTTTGACAGTGGTTATTCATAATTCTGTTGGAAAACAAGATAAAAAAAATGGTTGGTTGCTTATATTCTGTTTATTTTTTCAGTTTTTTTTAAAGACTAATTGCATTATAGTTATATATCAATTATAAAACCAAATATTAAAAGTTCTTCCATTTGAGACATATTTCCAATATTAAATTGTTTCTTTACTTTGTTATTTTTGGAAACAAGTGTAAAAATATAAAGTAAAGATTAAACCTTGAAATGTTTATTCTCTGCTGCAACATTTCAATAGCTTTTAACATTACTTTGTTCTTTTGTAGATTGGTGAATTGAAATGATTGTTCACAAGACGTAAGCATGCTGTGATAATTGTTATCTGTTGGAAAGCAAGGTAAAAAACACATTCTATATTTATTGCTTGTAATGTCTATTCGAAGCTTTGTTGAACATTTATGGCTAACTTTGATCTATTGAAATTGTTTTAGATGGAATGTTGCTTAACTGAATTGGGGAAGATATGTATGGAGAAATTGATAGATAAGGGACTAGCAGAATTACGTCATGCTTTTTGCTTCACATGCATTGCTAATGATTTCAAAGAAGAAAAGCTTGGGCTGGAAGCTGAAATAAAAACATTGGAGCAACGTGCTAAAGTGGCAGCAGGAAAAGATAATGATATTCTAGCTAAAGTTCATTTTTGGAAAGAGAAAGCTGATAAACTCATTCAAGAAGACATCAAAACAAAACAAACATGTTTTTTTGGATTATGTCCTGATTGCATATGGCGGTATAAAAAGGGTAAGGAGTTGGCAAATAACATAGAGGAGATGAAACAATTAATAAAGCAGGCAGAGAAATTTGAAAATATTGAACTCCCTCGCCGTCCTCCAGATGTTGAACGTTTTTCATCTAAAGATTACATTTCTTTTCAAAGTAGAGAGTCGAAATACAAAGAACTTGTAGATGCACTCAAAGATGAAAACAACTATATGGTCGTATTGCAAGGTATGGGGGCACCGGAAAAACTACATTGGCAAAACAAGTGGGTAAAGAATTAAAGCTATCTGGACAATTCGCTCATGTAATCGTTACAACAGTTTCTTTTACTCCTGATACAAAAAAAATTCAAGATGATATTGCTGGTCCTTTAGGATTGAAATGGGAGGATTGTAATGACTCAGACCGACCCGGAAAACTATGGAGCAGATTAACAAATGGTGAGAAAGTTCTTCTAATAGTGGATGATGTGTGGGACCAAGACCCACTTCTTGATTTTGATCTAATAGGAATTCCAAAAAGAGACAATCTCAAAGGTTGCAGAGTTCTTATAACCACACGGAGTAAACGAATATTGCATAAAATGGATTGTAATAAGATGATTGAATTGGAGCTCTTATCCGAAGAAGATGCATGGACCATGTTCAAAATGTATGCTGGTATAACCGATAGTTTTTCAAAAAGTTTGATCACTAAGGGACGTAAAATCTCTAAGGAATGCAAACGATTACCGGTTGCAATTGAAGTGATTGCCAGCAGTTTGAAGGGCCAACAAGATCGTAAGCATGAGTGGGATGTTACCTTAAAATCCTTGAAGAAACATGTGGCAATGGACAATGTTGATGAAGAAAATGTTGGGATTTATAAATGTTTGAAGTTTAGCTATGATTATCTGAAGGATGAAAAATGCAAGGGATTGTTCCTCTTATCTTCTGTATTCCCAGAAGATGAAGAAATTCCTGTTGAATTTCTAACTAGACTTGGCATTGGAACAAGTCTTTTTGGAAAAGACTGTGGAAATTATGATGAAGCTCGAAACGAAGTAATTGTAGCCAAGAATAAACTCATAGATTCATGTTTGTTGATGGAGGTTGATGAAGAACAAGTAAAAATGCATGATTTGGTTCGTGAAGTGGCTCATTGGATAGCAAACAAAGAGATTCAATGTGTAAATTTGTCTAACAAATATGAAAAATCATCACTTGAAAGCAAAATAAATATTAAATATTTATTTTGTAAAGGAAAGGACATGGATTTGTTTTCCTGTAAGTATGATGGTTCCAAACTTGAGATTCTAATTGTCGATATAGAAAGAAATGAAGACAACAACTGTATGGAAGTCCCAAATTCTTTCTTTGAGAATATAGCTTCAAGTTTTGTACCTTTTAGGTAATGGCAAACCAACCCTATCATTATCACATTCAATTCACTCTTTGGCTAATATTAGATCTATATTGGCTAAGGAAGTTGATTTAGGGGACATCTCTGTTTTGGGAAATCTGCAAAGTCTCGAGACTCTTGATTTGGTTGAATGCAAAATCAATGAATTGCCAAAGGAATTTGAAAAGTTGGGGAAATTTAAATTATTAAACTTGGAAAAATGTGAAATTAGAAAGGAGGATCCATTCAAGGTTATTAAAAGCTGCTCAAAACTTGAAGAGTTGTACTTCATACATAGTTTTAATAATTTTTGTCAAGAAATAACGTTACCCAAGTTGCAACGGTATTGTATCATTAAAGGGTGGTGGAATCGTATTGATGAGACAGTATCAAAATATGTGTGTTTTAAGGTAGATGAGGATGCATGTTTTTTTTCAAAAGAAACATTTGAATATTGCATGCAAACAACAGAGGGTCTTTATCTAAATGGAATTAAGGAGGGATGGAGAAATCTCATGCCTGAGATTGTTCCTATAGGTCTAGGAATGGAAAATCTTGTTGAGCTTCGTTTGAGCAACATTTCACAGTTACAATGTCTCATTGACATTACTGCTTCTCAAGTTTCAAAGGTAATGTCCAAGTTGGTTGTTTTAGAACTGGATGGCATGGAAAATTTGGAAGAACTATTCAAAGGTTCTCTTCCTTTAGATTCTTTGAAGAATTTGGAGAATCTATCAATAAGTATGTGTGGAAGGCTAACAAGATTATTTAATTGCAAGTTAAATCTCTACAAGCTAAAGACTGTGACAGTGTCGAAATGCCCATTGTTGGTTAACCTCTCTCCACTGTTAACTTCTCGGAATATGGTGCTGCTAGAGAATTTGAAAATAGCTGATTGTGAGAGATTGACAAACATAATAATAGATGAAAGTGGAGAGGAGCAATCAAGAGAAGAAATAGAGGATTGCGATAATGATAACAAGAGTCATGGCCCAATATTTCCAAATCTTAAAGTTCTTGAAATTGAAAGATGTCGCCTATTAGAATCAATACTTCCTTCTGTATCCTCTCTAGACCTTCCAGTACTAGAAACTCTAAAAATAAGAAGATGTGATGAGCTGAAATATATATTTGGCCAATACCAACATGTTGAGTTCAATTCACTGAAACAAATATATCTTTGGTCTTTACCAAAATTCATGGGTATGTTTCAAAAATATTCTCATTCCATGTCTTCACACACGTGAATGAGTCATCTTCCACTTCTAGAGATGGTTTCGAGGTACAAACACAAGTGGACGCTATCAAAGGCAACATTTTTTCTTGGAGATGTATATGTTGTCATGGTAATAGCCAGAGACACAAACTTGGGAGCATGTCAAGTACTAAAATCCCATCCCCATCGATTCATGTGGATCCATTGCAGAACAATTCACCAGCATCAGTAACACTCTTACCTTTTTTTCTTATGTTTTGAAACATTCTCTTTTTAAATGTGTATCTTGTATGCACACATGAGTAATATTTGGTTTGATTTTTAATTCCTTTATATTGGAATTACATTACAGGTATCAAATTCACACCTACTTCGACTATGGGAACGCACTCAATGCCTTCTTATACAACCATACTTCATGTGCAATGTAAAAGAGATTACGTTGGCTGGTTCTTCGAATATAAAATCTGTGTTTATCCTTTCTATTACTCCAAGAATGTTGTTGGAAACTTTGAAAATTAGTTCCTGTGATGAATTGAAGCACATAATAATAGACACAAGAGATGACGCAAGTGGTGGCAATGATTTTCGCAATGTCTTCCCAAGATTGACAACACTTGAAGTAATGAATTGTAGAAAATTGGAATACATATTGGGAAACTACACTGATGACTACCAAACCCACACTAAGATTCACCTTCATCTTCCAACACTGCAAAATCTTGAACTTAGAAGGCTGCCAAGTTTAGTTGCCATGTGTCCCAAACAATATTGCCTAACATTTCCATCTTTGAAAAAACTTGACATCACAGAATGCTCCCAGCTTGCTATCAAAAATATTGGTGATTTCATTATTTCTTCTGATTCAGAATCTCTGGACAATACAATCATGAAGGTATCTTTGTTTCCATGTATCTTTTTTTGGAAGAATTGACAATTAGAAATTAATATTTTTCATGTTTTTATAAATGACAAATTATTATTTAATATAACAACTAAGTATTGAGTGGTCACTGGATAACAATTAACATAATTTTCTTACATGTAGGAATTGAGTACAACTCAGAGTACTCAGAGCATAGAACATTTTACTGCTTTAGAACAACTCAGAGTACAAGATCTCCATTGTATGACGTGCCTTTTTGTGGGCCCCAAAAGTTCTTTTGCCCTACAAAACCTTACAAGAATAGATATAGTGCGATGTGAAATATTGGAAATAATTTTTACCATTTCCATTTCAAGATGCCTACCACAGTTGATTGTTATAATAATAGCAGAATGCAAAGAATTGAAGCATATATTCATAGATGACGGGCAGAATAAAAACTTGTCCCCGAGGACATGCTTCCCAAAGCTAGAAACACTTTTTGTAACAAAGTGTCAGAAATTGAAATCTGTCTTTCCAGTCTCCATATGCAAAGAACTTCCCGAGTTAAAGGCTGTATGGATAAGTGGAGCAGATGAGCTAGAAGAAATATTTAAAAGTGAAGTTGAGATACCAAATATAAAGGTGGTAGTTCTTATCAACCTACCAAGCCTTTTCCATGCTCAAGGGATTCAATTTCAAACGGCAAGAAATCGTTTTGTACAAAATTGTCAAGAACGCACTTTGACTATTGCCAAAAGTTCTTCATGGGGATCTGACATTGAGTCTCTTAACATAGGTACACACTATATTTTAAATAGTTATTACATGATAGTTATAACAAATTACATATCATGCAATGAATAATTATTTTTGAAAAGTTATGAAAGTGTTTGTATAGTCGCATGTATATTAATACAATGTTATGAAAACTATTATGAGAGTTGTCAAAAATGTCATATAATATTTAACTCCATTTTTTTTATCTCTTAATATTTTAAAAGGTAAACTAGTTGGTTGAAAAATATAAGTAATTCAAGTGTTTAAAGTAAACATAAGCATCAATAAGTTTTATGAAATGAAAGAATATATACACTTTCCAAATTCCTTAGTAATATAAGCTTGATAAAAATGGTAAAAGTTTAACTTTACAATCTAAAAGCAGAATTTTTTTTTAAGAATAACCTAGTTTATTAAATTAATTTATGAAATAATGCCCTGTTGAGAGAAAACTTTAAAGTTATGTAGTTTCAAAGAGTATTCGTCAATCTATTTGGCGAAATAGTATAAAAGTGGTTTTTTTTAAACACACATGCGCCAATCAGATTGACTCATGGATGTTATTATTATTTTTTTCCTTTTACACTCTGTCGTCAATCCATTTGGCTAATGGATTAGTGCAATTTTTTTCCTCTTACACTCTGTCGCCAATCCATTTGGCTAAAGGGTTAATGCAATATTTTTTTTTACTTTTACACTCTATCGTCAATCCATTTGACTAATGGGTTAGTGCTATTTTTTTTTGGTTTTTACGCTCTGTCGTCAATCCATTTGGCTAATGAGTGTAAAAGCAAAAAAATAAAATAAAAACCAATACGCCAAATGAAATGACGACTTAGTGGTAAAGAAAAAAAAAAGAAAAAAACTAATATCTATGAGTTAATATGATTGGCGCATGTGTGTGTTTAAAAAAAAGAAAAAAAACACTTTTGTATTAATTCGTTAAATGGATTGGTGAATGCTCTTTGAAACTGTGTCACTTTGGTAATTTTTCTCATCACTATGTTATTTTAGAAATTAACTTAATAAACTAATTTATTCTTAAAGAAAACTCCTAAAGGATGGACATTAAATATATGGAAATTTGAGTATAAGTGTCACTTTAATTAATAATACTTTTCCCTTTTCCAAATTTTTTAATTGTATACATTTTTTGTTTTACTTTGTTTATGAGTTATTATCTTATGAATTGAATCAATACTATTTTTCTATAGATCATTATATAATTTACATGTTCTGGGAACGATTTGAAAGAAATAGCAGCGGGGAAGTAAGTCTCGATCCAAGTGCAGCAACCACAAAAGATGTTGGCGTTGAAGAAGCATTAGGACACAATTTTATTTCTTCACAGGTCAATATTAATCACCATGACAATATCTTCTAATAAAACATGTTTTTTTATGCATATAGAGTTGAAACAAACACTAGAGGCAGAACTTAAAATTGTTAAAAATTAAATGCTTCTGACCATGTTGAATTCCATTTGATATTTTTATGCATAATACTCATTCAATAATTTAAGATTTTAATTAGTAATAGATGTTATTAATTATTAATTTATATCACTAATACGTTTGTTCATAATATAGGAGTCGGAAAAAGAACAATCAATGGGTCAACGAGATTTGATAAATTAACAAGATATACTTGAAAAATTCAATACTACTCAAACAAACAATGTAATATAACTGCTTCTTAAAAATTATTACAACTTAGTTTCTAAACAAAATGCATCTCTCATAAATTTCATTTTCTTCTTACTCTTCAATGTAGGAATTAATTATACTACCAACTTAAATCTGTTTTAATTTTATCTAGGATGTTGAAGAAGGATCTGTATTAACAAATGCTCAGTCAATAACACATTCAACTCATTTAGAGTTAGCCAGTTCATCACAAGTGAGTATGAATATAAAATTTAATCAAACTTGTTCCAAACTATAATATACATTGATAAGTTTAGTGAGGCAAATCTTACAAATAGTAATATTTCCGATAATATAATATCATTGATATACTTATGTTTAGAAGAATATTACCGACCAAATTTGTAGACTATGTTAAATTCCATTTGATAGATTTATAATACCTTTCAGGGAAACATAACCAAATTGTTTATGTAAACTTAATAAATACTATATAGATTTTATTTTAAGTGTTTCTAAAAATTTTACTACAACTTAATTACTAAACTGAATGCATCTCTCATAAATTTTTTATTTTATTTTTTATTCTTTTCAATATAGGAATTGAATTATACTATCAACTTAAACTTGTTTTAATTTTATGTAGGATGTTGAAGAAGGAACTGCATTCACAAATGCCCAGTCAATAACACTCTCAACTCATTTAGAGTTAGCCAATTCATCACAAGTGAGTATGAGTTTACATAATTAAATCAATCTTTTAATGCTTTCAAACTATAATATATATCAATAAGTTTAGTGAAACTAATCTTACAAATACTAATATTTTGGATATTAATAATATCATTGATATGCTTTTGATTTAGAATATTACCGACCAAATTTTGGCAGACCATGATTAGTTCCCTTTAATATTCTCATGCATCATAATGATTCGATAATTTAAGGTCTTACTTATAACGAAAGTTATTAATTATTAATTTTATATAACTAATACATTTGTTCTTAATACAGGAGTTGGAAAAAGAGCAACCAACGAGCCAACAAGGTTTGGTACGTTAACCAACAAGATCTAATTGAAGAAATCAATACTATCATCAAACCCTCTCAGGCAAGAAATGTAATATAATATCACCTAATATTATGCATGGAAAGCTTAAAATATATGGATTTTACTTCAAGTACTTCTTAAAATTTTACTATAACTTAACTCCTAAACTTATATTTCTTGTTTTCTTTTTTACTCTTTTCAATGTAGGAATTCAATTATACTACCAACTTAAACATGTTTTAATTTTATACAGGATGTTGAAGGAGGAACTACATTAACAAATGTCCAAAAATTAACTTTCACAAACCATTTAGAGTTCGCCCGTTCATCACAAGTGAGTGTGAGTTTTCATAATTTAATCAAACTTTTAATATTTTCAAACATTGATTCTTTTGTTTATTGTTTTTTTTATGTCTATAATAAAAGCTAAAAGTTAGGGTCTTTCAAATTATAATATATTATATCTTGCCTGCACGATGCGTTTTTATAAATTAATTAAATTTATTTTGTATTAAATTTTAATTAAATTGAATTTTTTAAATTAAATATGATAAAAAAATTAATATTATAATAATTTATTGAGAATTATAATTTAAAAATGATTAGAGTTAGTCCTAGATAAAAATATATAGTTTATATGAAAATAAAAATATATGTTTGTAAGATAAAAGAGACAACTAGGATTTTAATTTGCATATTTATATAATTAAAAGTTATCGTTCGTGGATTATATTTTAAATTCAATTTTCATGTTCTTTTGAATTCCTTGTGATATTCTTTTGTATAACACTCATTCAATAATTTAAGGTCTTATTCAGTAATGGATGTTATTAAATATTTATTTATATCACTAATATGTTTCTTTTTAAAATAGGAGTTGGAAAAAGAACAATCAACAAGTCAACGAGATTTGATAAATCAACCAGATCTATTTGGAGAAATCAATACTACCTCTCAGACAATAAATGTAATATTATATCACCAAATTGTTTATGTATAGTTTATAAAAACTATATAGATTTTATTTTAAGTGCTTCTTAAATATTTACTACAACTTAAGTCCTAAACTGAATGCATTTCTCATAATTTTTTTAGTTTCGTTTTTATTCTTTTCAATGTAGAAATTTAATTATACTACCAACTTAAACCTGTTTTAATTTTATGTAGGATATTGAAGAAGGATCTGCATTAACAAATGCCCAGTCAATAACACTCTCAACTCATTTAGAGTTAGCCAGTTCATCACAAGTGAGTATGAGTTTACAAAATTTAATCAATCTATTAATGCTTTCAAACATTGATTATTTTGTTTTTTTTTCTATCTATAATAAAAGTTAAAAGTTAGGGTGTTCCAAACTATAATATATATCAATAAGTTTAGTAAGACTAATCTAACAAATATTAATCTTTTGGATATTAATAATATCATTGGTATGTTTCTGATTTGGAGTATTACCAACCAAATTTTCCAGACCATGTTAAATTCCTTTGATATTACTATGCATAATATTGATTCAATAATTTAAGGTCTTATAACGAAAGTTATTAATTATTAGTTTTATATCACTAATGCATTTGTTTTTAATTCAGGAGTTGGAAAAAGAACAACCAACAAGCCAACAAGGTTTGATATACCAAAAAGATCTACTTAGAAAAATCAATACTACCATCAAACCCTCTCAGGCAAGTATTGTAATATAATATTACCTAATATTTTGCATGTAAAGCAAAAAATATATGGATTTTAGTTCAAGTACTTCTTAAAATTTTACTATGACTTAACTCCTAAACTAAGAGTGTTTCTCTCTTATATTTCTTGTTTTCTTTTTTACTCTATTCAATGTAGGAATTGAATTATACTACAAACTTAAACATGTTTTATTTTCTACAGGGTGTTGAAGAAGGAACCACATTAACAAATGTCCAAAAATTAACTAATTCAACTCATTTAGAGTTCATCCGTTCATCACAAGTGAGTGTGAGTTTTCATAATTTAATCAAATTCTTAATACTTTCAAACATTGATTCTTTTGTTTATTGTTTTTTTCTGTCTATAATAAAAAGTTAAAAGTTAGGGTCTTTCAAACTATAATATATTATATCTTGCCTGATGCGTTTTTATAAATTAATTAAATTTATTTTGTATTAAATTTTAATATGATAATAATTTATTGTGAATTATAATGAAAAAATGATTAGAATTAGTCATAGATTAAAATGTATAGTTTATTTGCAAAGAAAAATATATGCTTGTAAGATGAAAGAGACAACTACAATTTTAATTTGCATATTTATATAATTAAAAATTATCATTTGTGGATTATATTTTAAATTCAATTTTCATGTGTTTTTGAACTCCTTGTGATATTCTTATGCACAACACTCATTCAATAATTTAAGGTCTTACTTAGTAATGGATGTTATTAATTATTTGTTTATATCACTAATATGTTGTTCTTAATATAGGAGTCGGAAAAAGAACAATCAACAAGTCAACGAGATTTGATAAACCAACAAGATCTATTTGGAGAAATCAATACTACCTCTCAGGCAAGAAATATAATATAGTATCACCGAATTGATTATGTAAAGTTAATAAAAACTATATAGATTTTATTTTAAGTGTTTCTTAAAAATTTACTACAACTTAATTCTTAAACTGAATGCATCTCTCATAAATTTTTTATTTTATTTTTTATTTTTTTCAATGTAGGAATTGAATTATACTACCAACTTAAACATGTTTTAATTTTATGTAGGATGTTGAAGAAGGATCTGCATTAACAAATGCCAAGTCAATAACACCCTCGTCTCATTTAGAGTTAGCCAGTTCATCACAAGTGAGTATGAGTTTACAAAATTTAATCATACTTTTAATGCTTTCAAACATTGATTTTTTTTGTTTATTTTTTTTATGTCTATAACAAAAGTTAAAAGTTAGGGTGTTCCAAACTATAATATATATCAATAAGTTTAGTAAGGCTAATCTTACAAATACTAATCTTTTAGATATTAATTATATCATTGGTATGCTTCTGATTTGGAATATTATAGACCAAATTTTGCAGACCATGGTAAATTCCCTTTGATATTTTCATGCATAATACTGATTCAATAATTTAAGGTCTTACTTATAACGAAAGTTATTAATTATTTATTTTATATCACTAATGCATTATTTCTTAATACAGGAGTTAAAAAAAAAACAACCAACGAGCCAACAAAGTTTGATAAACCAACAAGATCTACTTGGAGAAATTAATACTACCATCAAACCCTCTCAGGCAAGTAATGTAATATAATATCGCTTAATATTATGCATGTAAAGCTAAAAATATGTGGATTTTACTTCATGTACTTGTTAAAATTTTACCACAACTTAACTCATAAACTAAGAGCAACTCTCTTATATTTCTTGTTTTCTTTCTTACTCTTTTCAATGTAGGAATTGAATTAAACTACTAACTTAACTATATTTTAATTTTATGCAGGATGTTGAAGAAGGAATTGTATTAACAAAGAACAAGACAATAACAGCCTCAACTCATTTTGAATTTGTCAGTTCATCACAAGTGAATGTGAATTTGTTGAATCTAATCAAGTTTTTCATGCTTTCAAACATTGATTCTTTTGATTTTTTTATTCTCTCTATAATAAATGTTAGGCTCTTCCAAAATAGATTATATATATATATATATATATATATATATATATATATATATATATATATATATATATATATATATATATATATATATATATATATATATATATATATATATATATATATATTATCGATTAATTTAGTGAGGTTAATCTTACAAATACTAATATTTTGGATATTGATAATATCATTTGTTTATATGAATATGTTTAGGAACAAGATGTTGGTGTTAGAGATTCTCTAGAAACTACTAAGATTAAATATGATCAAGGTAATGACTATTTAGCACAATTTTATTTTCTTATCTTATCTTGTTACCCTTTTTGTTTTGAAGTTGAACTCTTTTCCTTCCAACATCTTATTCAGTTTCTCTAAACGAAGACACTATCATGAAAGTATGCTCAACTGTGGAAGAAGAGTTTCCAAAGGGTGATAAATTTCCTGTTTTAAAATCTAATCTATCTCCTAGAGATAATTTTCCTTTGCCTCTTGCATTTCAGACTCCTTCAATACATTTTGAAGGTATTTTCTTTCCCTTAATTTTATTTTTAATGGTTTTTTGTTCTCTTTTGTCTTAAATGTTATTTTCTTCATTATTAGGGAACCCTTCTCAAAAAGTGGAAGATTTAAGTTCTCCTTATCATGTCACACGGGAGCTCGAGGAACTAGTTTCCACGAAGCATTTGGATAATCAGAACTTGTTGTTTTTGACTGATTTTCTTGTTAAGCATCCTTCAATTCTTTTAACGGACACTTCATTTAGTAACAGATACAAGGGTTATGCATACAATTGTCTAGCTGAGCTATTGAAATTCCTCCAAACCCATAGTGTGTTGGATGTATTAGGTTCAAGTCACTCTAAATTTGTTGAGTTATTACAAGATATGCGCAGATGTGATTTTGATAAAGATTGGTTGGACAGTGTTGAAAAACGCGCTTTATGTCCTAATTTACAATTTTCTCAAGATGAATTGCAAAAAGTATTGGATTCAAAGAAACAAATATCCAAGGATGTTGAAGTGACACGTTTCAAGATAGGCATTTTAACTCAAAATGTGGAAGAACTTAAGCAACAATTGACCTCCACTGAAACTAAATTGGAGAATATCATTCAACAAGAGAAAGAAATCGTAGAATCTAAAGTTTCTTTGAGTGCCCCTCTTGGCTATTAGAGTATTTTCCCTTGCATTACTTTCCTGTAATATTTTATGTTAGAGATTTTACCCTTGAATCCTGGGTAGTTTCTTTTGTTGTTTGAAATGAACTACTATCTGATTATGTTTGTGTATTTAAGTATTGTTATTGACCATAGTATTTATTCGGGTGAAGAATTAATTTCTTCTATGTTTAAAATAATAAAGTGAAGAAATGGTTATTATTGTTGCAACCTTTATGTATTAGAAAAGAACTAATGAAAATTACATTATGCTTTCTTTCTTTTATAGGCAAATGTTAATTTTTCTTTTATCATGTTATAAGTTAAATTTTGAACTCTAAATCTCCATCTCAAATTCCATCATATATCTTCTCTAAAATACTGGGTTTTTGTTGTTATATTTGAAATCTCCTATAATGTCTACCAGGAGGAAAGCCTCATATTTAGTAGGATTCTACAAAGTCTTAAAAAAATATTCCCCCTATTTCAAAATGATTGTCATTTTAACAAATACAATTTATTTTAAAATGAATAACATTCTCACTTTTTAATTAAAAAATTATTAATATTTTTCTAATTGTGTCATTTATTATTCCTTTGAATACTACTTCCAATACATTTACAAGATTAATTAGATCAAAATGCAATGTTTCATGATAATATTATTACATTAATTAATATGTATAAGTTAATCTCTTTCTATTATTATTCTATTTTGTATTCTTTTTCCTACACAAAAGTCGTTGCACAAACTCTAGTGCTTACAAGTTTAGGTGAGTATTAGTTTGAAATATATAATTAAGAGTTTAATATGTATTATTCTAATAAATAGTTTTAGTTTTTTCATCTTGTGAGTAGAATGAGTCAATGTGAGAGTATGTAATTAGATTATGTGAGAGTGTGTAATTAGATTATGTGAAATTCTAAATAGTTCGAAAAACTTATAAATGTTTATAGATGTGTATCCAAATGCTTAGACATATTGTCGGTTATAACAAATTTTCATGCTTTTACCATTTACTTTTTTAATTATTGGATCATACATGCTAGGTAATACTACCCCATCCTTAATAATAAGATTTTTATGATATTTTTCTTTTCCTTTTTATAAGACCCTTTTCACATTTTAATTTTAAGGTATATAATTTTTTCTTTTCCCTTTTTGTCACACTGTATGAGGATTAAGAAGTCTCACGCATCCCATATTTTCCAAATAGAAAAGGTAGAATTGGATGGGCCAGACATCATAATGTCGAGCCAGATGATGTCATTGTTAATGATGTTGACTATGTAGCTCAAGATGATATGAGGGTTCTTCCTCAAACTGATATGAAGGTTCCCTCTCTATATAATATAGAAGTGACAACTCATAGTGAACATTCAAGTACTGAAGAAAAATAACCCTACAAGGAAGAAGTAATTGATCATGGAAATTGACATAATAATGATTTACAAGTGAAGGTTGATATTCCATTATTCTAAGGAATGAGGGGAGTGGATGGGTTTTCTGAATTGACAGATCTAACATTGATAGATTCTTTGACGTCATGGGCATCTCTGAAAAAAATCACGTTAATATGGTGGCTATTATAGGTGGAAGAGTATTATTGATGTCTGGTGGGATAAGCTTGTTGTTCAAAGGAAAAAAACAAAAAAAAGGCCACGTCAGATCTTGGTGAAGAATGAAACAATAGATTTTGAGCGGTTTTTACCAAAGGATTATGAGCATATTATTCATAAGATGTATATTGAGTGTGCTAAGGGAAAGAAAACTGTAACAAAATATATAGATGAGTTTCTATATTTCTTTGAAGGTAATGAATTGGGAGAGTTAGAGAACCAGAAGGTAGCTTGATACATTCATGGCTTAAAGGGATTTTTGTAGGAGATGATGGGTTTGCAGACTGTATGGATTGTGGATGAGGCATCCAACCTAGTTTTGAAGGCATGATTGATGGAGAAATCCCCTCTAAATTTCTCATCTTGTATGTATTCTCCCCATAATAACTTTGAATCAGCACGCGACAAGGAAATAGTGCAACACCAATGGATTCCTACCTTGAGAATAATCAGACTAACAACCCTAGCGATGTGCAGCTGGGTAAAACACCAATTCAGAGGTAGAATAAGCCATATGGTAAACTCACTAGAGACATGTGTTATCGTTGTAATGGAATGGGTCGCATACACTACTAAAAATGTATTTTACATCGGTTGTATAATAACTATTACCTTAGTTTCACAAGCGAGGTTTTGAAGGGTGTCATGAAAAGTTCACACATTACCCCTCGGTTTTTAAAAACTGACGGGTATGTGTAAAGGTCATGGGTTAGATCCCCAGGGAGACCTTCTTCGAATTCTGAAATGGTGAAAACATGTGTTCCCTTGGTTTTGTCATTTCACCCACGAATATACTACATTATCACCTTAGTTATCTTATAAAACTAAGGGGTACAACAATTTTAAGTTTATTAAATCTAACGTGGAATGCTTATTTCACTAAATCATATATTAAACATGTAACTTCTCAAAATTGGTTAGTAAAATAATTACATGAACAATTGTGTTATATTTGAAGAACAAATTACATTGATTAGTGATTTTGAAGCATTATGAAATTAATCATCCATCTCACGCTCTTTTATGGTTAAAAACTCACAAATGTTTCAAGTTCTTTATTCAACACTTCCTTTTCTACTAGTTCATTTTTGAAAGCATAAATTCTGATGCTTTGAAAAATAAATATATATGGATGAAATTTGAACGAAAACTATAAGTATTAGAGACACTACAAGAAAATTGACTTTCTATGATATTCAAAAATTGTCACTAAAAGTCAATAATCTGTAGGGGGTGTGGTGTGACACCAAATTGAACATCACAATAACTTTTAGCTACGGCTAAACTTTTACCTATACAATTACAATCACTGTCACTATATGTTTTTCTGGTTTTATATATATAGTAAAAGTTATACCTATGATTTTATAGGTGTCACTAAAACTTATATAAATAAATACTAAAAATTATACCTACGATTTTATAGGTGTCACTAAAACTTATATAAATATAAGTTGGTCCACTAATGCATTATTATTCTGAAAATGGTCCACCTTAAATAGACTGTCATATGTTCTACAGAAGAAAACTCTACTATTTTATAAATATAATTTTTATTTCAAACACGGGGAAACATGGCCTAGTATTTCTTGTATGCCAACTCCTTTATAACATCAACAAAACCCTTTTCATGAATGTAATATCAGAGACAAGAGACAGTGCTTTAAAGTTATAACAATGGTGGGGCATAGGATAGCTATCAAAGGATGCCTCTACTTCATTTGTCTTCTCAGGGGAAGAAAACTACACGAACAGAAAACAAATAAAATTCCACATCAACATGTTAGTAGTAAAACTAAAAAAAATTAGCATATACAACCAACCTGACAAATAAAAAATACAATCTTAACAAACATGACACGTCCGCAAACCGACATGAACAAAATTAAATTCATTGATAAAAAAGATAAGTGAAATATCAAAACCAGCTCAAATTTTACATTTATGACAAAAAAAAACTTGGGAGTGACAATGATACAACAATTATGCCTAACAAAAATATTAGATGAATAGATTTTCACAATTTCATTCAATTCCATTTTGATATAATAATTTGTATACAAGGGTATGCATTTTATATGTTTGCAACTATTTAACTCTTAAGCATATGAATTCTTAATTGTTAAACAAAAACTGAAACTATGGTATAGTTGTATAGGGTGATGCCTCCATACTTTCCAATTACAAGGTTATATAAAATTCAAAACACGGGTCGAGTTTCTAGAGCTAGGGTTTCTTCTTCATCTTCATCTTCGCACAAATTTAGGTCTGAGCTTTAAAATCCGTCGACGACCAACTTGCATTTCTCAGTCAAGCTTCAAAATCCACCGCACAAATTAAGGTCCGAGCTTCAAAATTCCTCGAGCTTCATCTTCTTCATTCCTCACAGCTTTTGAGTTCTAATTTAGCATTGAATTGTTTTTATCATTTCTGATTTTTCACTTCTGTTGAGTTAGTTGTAAGTTTAGAAATTGGTTAGGGTATGAATAAACCAAGAACATTGGATGGAGAAATTGGTTAGGGACTGAATAAACCAAGACCATTGGTTCGAGTTAATGGTGAGCTGGCATTTTGTTATGTTTAATGAGTAATGTTGGTTGAAATCTCTGTGGCAGGCTGTGCAAAATGAATTGCAAATTGCTTGCAGGTTAATTGAATCAAGGATGAGCCACTGTTGGTTGATTTTTTGCTAGCCTCAATTAGTTTAGAATAAGTTAGTTATACTTTTTGAACTTGGATAAAAATTGTTAAAATTATATCCTGTTATTGACTATATTAATTCAAACCCTGTTATTGACTTAAACATATTGTATCCTGTTATTGACTATATTAATTCAATTTTGTTATGTACTGAGTTTCTGACTATTGAGTTTTTGGGTAGATGGTCAAACTTCAAATAAATAGTTTTAAGTAACATTTATTGGTCCCTGGAGTTGTCACTGATTTAGGTTGTGATTTCTTTGGGGCTAATACCTTAATAATTTAAACTATAGAAGCTAAAGTTTCATGGAATATAAGGATAATTTCAGTTTGATGAATAAAAACTTTAAGGACCACTGCTCAAATAATTGAAAAGACGTATGAACTTATATTGTTGTAGGAATCAAAATCTACTATAAAACTGTAGGGACCAAAACACAAATAAGTAGAAACTATAAGAACAAAAACTCGCCCTAAACCAAAATCTACATATTATTTATGAAACCAGGAACATAGCTAATTATAATTCAAATGTGAGATTCTCAGAGTTCATTTTACTCTTCATAAGAAAAAAATGATATTATTAGTCCAATACTTCAAATAGCCACTGTTTTCTGGTGTGCCTAAGATTCAATAAGAATTCAATTAAACTGTTGATTTAGGGGCATACTAGTATAATGTACGAAAAGAATGGCCTATTTAAGTTTAACTAATCATGTTAGAGATAAGTGGAAAACTAATATAGTTTACTATAGTTAGTGTAGAAGTTACTGCAGTTAGTTTGTAACTAACTGCTAACCAGCTGAAGTTAGTTATCCAATGGATAAAAGGCTGCTTATGTGTAATTTTACAATTTAATGAATAATAGAATGATTCAACAGTATCTGAGTTTCACTTTCTCTTTCTTCTTTGCTAAAGCTCATTCATCTCTTCAAGTGTAGAATGATCTCATTTTCTTCTTCAATAAATCATAAGCTACATAAAAATTTAGAAATTTTGTTTTTTTTTCTACTTTGCTGTTTATTTATCTATAGAGATACTTTCACAAACCACTCCTTAATTACAACTTGTTTTCTTTATCATGGTACCTATCAATCAAGAAATGTTCAAGGAAGTGCATAACTAAGGAAGTGAAATATTTAATATACAAAGCCAAAATAGTAAGTAATAGTTTTTTACAATACAAAATCATGATAAACTCATAAAAATCAAACATAGTTCATGATTTTTTTTAAAAGAAAATAATAATACATGCATATTAAAAACAAGATAACTCCCAGTTGTAGTTACCAAGAATCCGCACCACCAAAGAAAGTATCCCAAGCGAAGTCGTCCATAATTCCTCCTCCTAAAAATTCAAAACTCATCAAAATTACTAACCAACTTTCCAATTCACGATCAAATTTACTAATTCAGTAACTTAATATAAATGAAAACTAACAATATTGAGAGTGCTTTATAAATTTTGAGCAGCTCCATAAACAAGAAAGATCAATAATAATCCTCTGTAACTATTGAGTAGCTTATAGAATGTGAGAATGTTAATTTTTTTCAAATGCATTTTAGAGGAGTATAATCCTCTGTATGTGAGTTTTCTCTTTTAGTTATGCTGAATTACCCTTTAAACTAAGGAGTTGACATGTGTATTGTCGGTTGGATAGATGTTTCACCATTTCTCTTGATGAATAGTATTTATGGTCAAGTTCAGCACTCTCGTTGTTAGAGTTGATCAATGGTGATCAAATTGGATTAACAATTGATGTCACTTGATTCTCTACTTTTATCTTATTATAAGTTATTGACCATAATTCCTTGAAATTTTTATTACTAGAATACCAAAAATCATTGGAGCTACAATGAAAATTCCTATGCATCGAACATGGATGTATAATAGGCTTCTCTCTGGATGGAGTGCGCATAAATATGAATTTTTAAAAGGTTTCGAGGAGTTTATAAACTTTTATTTTCAACAAAAAGAGTATTTGAAGGATGGTGAAATAAGATGTCCATGTAAGTTGTGCAAAAATGAGGACCGCCTCACCCCAGATGAGGCAAACGCTCATATTCACCAACATGGATTTACACCAGAATATTGGAATTGGACCTGCCATGGAGAGATAATACCTCACATAAATGATAGTGACGATTATGATATAGATATGGTTGCACCTTGTAGTAGTAGTAGTAGTAGTAGTAGTCAACAATGGAGTTATGAAGATGTTCATGTATACTAAGGCATGGTGTTTGATGCTGCTGGTTTTAATTGAGAGCAAAATTTTAAACAACAAGAAGAGGAACCTCCAAATATGGAAACAAAATTATTTTATGATATGTTAAATTCAACTCAACAACCATTGTGGTCGGGATGTAAAAACACAACTGAGTTATCTGCTGCTAATAAGATGTTGAGTTTAAAATCTAAACACAATATATCACAGGCATGTTTCGATGACATAGTCAAGTTTATGTGGGAATCAAACCACCCAGAGAATGTAATTCCCTCTAACTTCAAGGAAAGAAAAAAACTTGTGGCTGGACTTGATTTATCAAGGATAAATATAGATTGTTGCATCGGTGGGTGTATGTTGTCTTACAAAGAGGACATAAATTTGAAGGAGTGCAAGTTTTGCAATGAGCCTTGATACAAAACATGTATTCTGCGTAAGCATAAGCGAAACTCTAAAGATGTTCCTCGCAAGAGATTGCATTACTTGCCTTTAATCCCTCGCCTTCAAAGACTATATGCTTCGGCGAGAACCGTAGAAAATATGAGGTGGCACTATGAAAATCGTAGGGAAGAAGGTGTGTTGTGTCATCCTTCAGATGGGGAAGCTTGTAAACACTTTGACCAAGTATATCCTGCATTTTCTTCGGAACCTCGAAATGTTAGACTTGGTTTGTGTGCTGATGGCTTCACCCCTTTTAGCCAATATGCAAAATCATATTCTTGTTGGCCAGTAATTGTCACACCATATAACATACCTCCTGAGCTATGTATGATGATGCCTTATATGTTCTTGACCTTGATCATTCCAGGTCCAGACAATCCAAAAGGTAAATTGATGTGTACTTGCAATCGTTGATAGACTAATTGGAACAATTGTTGAATGATGGTGTAGTAACATATGATGTATCAAAGAGGAAATTTTTTTTATTGAGAGTCGCACTAATGTGGACAATAAATGATTTTCCTGCCTATAGGATGTTGTCTGGGTGGAGTACTGCAGAAATATTTACTTGTCCAGTATGCAATAGAGGTTTAAAAGCTTTCTCATTGGAAAAAGGAAAAAAGAGATATTGTTTTGATTGCCACTGTCACTTTTTACCTCATGATCACGCTTTTAGTAGAAATAAAATTGATGTGTGTGAATGGGTGAAAGGATGGAAGACGCCTAATGTTTATGCTTCTAATTTGGGTAGATGTGTAGATTCAAATCAAAATAAACTCTTTGGTATGAAAAACCATGATTGTCATATTTTTATGGAATGTCTACTTCCAATAGCTTTTAGTGCTCTCACCGAACCAATATGGAAGACCTTAACCGAGCTTAGTCAATTTTTTAGAGACTTGTTTTCAACAGTGTTACGAGAAGATCACTTATTACAAATGAAAGAAAAAAAAAACATTCCTTTGATATTATGTAAGATGAAGCGTATATTCCACCCACATTGTTTGACGCTATGGAGCACTTGCAAATTCATTTAGCTGATGAAGCTAAGATGGGTGGAACGGTTCAATATCGTTGGATGTTTCTGTTTGAAATAGTTTTAAATAAAATTATAAAAAAAAACAGTAAAAAAACAAAAGAAATGTGGAAGGGTGTATTTGTGAAGCATATTTGGTGCAAGAGATATCCTATTTCAGTTTCCATTATTTTTTTACTCCTGCTCAATACTCAAGTGTTATTGGCTTAAACAAGGGGATTCATCAAGACCATATGCAACCAAATTTGTCTATATTTGAACATTTAAATGGCCAAACAGTGGGAAAATACTATGAAAGGTGGCTCAAGGATAGAGAAATGGCAGCTGCCCAACTACACGTTCTCTTAAATTGCAAAGAGGTTAAGTCATTTATTGAGTAAGTATTGGGCAATAAATATATCTATATTTATTAAACTAATAATAAAACTAATTTTTAATAATATCTTATGTAGTATGTATGTCCAAAGTTTGAAAAGTATGTACGGGGATCTCAATGATGATATCATTGATAAATAACTAGAAGCTGACTTTCCGCGTTGGTTTCAAGAATACGTAAGCATATTGATAAAAAGTATTAATTCTAGGATATTTGGATTAGACTCAAAGATGTAGAATTTTCTTTTAAACTAAGATGTATGAATTGATATATTTGACTAGGTGACGATGAATAACAAACATAAGAGACACAATTCTGACTTGTATGAAAGGGAGGGTATTTGGTCTCAGAACCGTTGCCAAGACATGGGTTCCATTATCAACTCAACCAAGTATTTCGAGTTACTCTCAAGAGGTTGATGATTTGAGAAGTCAAGTTCATGCTCTCAATTCATCATTGCAAAAACAAGAACAAGAGAAGATGGAGATGAAACAACAATTGCAACGACAAGAAAAAGAGATGATTGAAACGACAATAAACTTTCATTGTTAATAAATCATTTAGGATTTGTTGCATCTTCTTCTCATCCACCACAAGCCAATAATGAAATTGATAATCCAAGTGAAGATGGTGTTGATGAATCATATGAAGATATTAGTGAACACAATAGTAGGAAATTTTGATTTGCATTCTTTTTCCTTGTTAACTTGTTTGAAATTAGGATTTTTTTTATTAACTTGATTGAACAAGTGATTATTAGTAGCTTTGTTGTGTCATTTTTAGTAATATAGCTCTAAAACAACTTTTTATTGACTTTATAATAATATTTAGCAACTTGTTATTCAATTTTTTATTATTATTATTACTTTGATATTTAACATGTATTTTAATGTTTTAAAAAATATTTAAACACAACTAATAATTAAAATAAAAAATTTAAGAAAATAAATATCTGCAAATTTATCAGCGAATTTAAAATTAGCTGCGACTTTTCCTACGAAATATTCAATTAACTGCAGGCTTATCTTTGCGATATGAGATTTCCTGCGCATTTACCTGCGACTTTTTCCTACGATTTTACCTGCAAATTTTTTCTGCGACTTTACCTGCTAAAATAATTATCCACGAAGGTTTTAGCTGGGAACAAAAAATCGCAGGTAAAGTCGCAGGTAACGCGGAAAAACATAGTATTTCTAATAGTGGTTATGATGTTTGATTTTTTATCTTTTTTGGTTGATAAATTTTTAATGAGGTTATAAGTATATTGTTTCAATGTATCCTTTCTTACCTGAATTGTTAATTCACTACAATGGCATACTAATTAGTTTTTCACGATGGCATAACAACTATTTTTTTTCTTATTTAATTTAATTTTTTGTTTAATGATTTTGTTTGATTTAATGTGAATTGATTCTAATTTAAAATTCAACATGGAAGAAATGACATCGGAGGAATGCTTCTATAAGTTGATGCGAATATACAACAAATCTTAAGTCAAAATTATTTTGTAATAATTTAATGAATAAAAATATATTTATTTTCGTATATTTAACTTTAAATAGAGTTTAGCATGTTTTAGTAGAATTCTTTATGTAGATAGAAAAAATAAGTCGCTGTATTGCATCAATACTTTAATTGCAGTGAATGCCAACTCATTCTCTTTATCCTGGCTACTTGAATTTGCATCAATACTTTAATTTCAGTGAACGCTAACTTATTCTCTTTTTCGAAATAAACCAAATTCTAAGTTTTCTAAAACTTTGCTCCTGCTATAATAGTTTCATTTCTTATGTTAAATGTTTACTGCCGAACCTCAATTGCATTCAACATTAATTTGTTCTCTCTGCAGACTTGACAAAAGAGTTAGAGCAGACACTCATTGTGGAAAACAAGGTAAAACTCATATCCATCGTTTGTTCACATACATCTAGATTGCTTCATATTTTTATATCTCTACTTTACTTTATTTAAATTTAACATAAGTTTTTTTTTTAACTAATTGCATTTATTGTTAGACATAGTTGTTGACTCATACTCTTTCTATTTTTCTCAATCCACTAGGATTCTAGTTTTTTTTTTTTAAGCAAACATAATATACAATAAAAAGGTAGATAGGGAAAAAAAACCATGGTAGTTTATAAGCAAGATTCATCGATAAAAAGAGAACTAAGAGTTCTCAAAATCTGCTTGTAAAAAATAAAGGCAAAACTCCCAAAGAAAATTACACACTAATTGACCTTTAACTTAAATAGGTCAAAGTGCAAAAATCATAAAAGTTGCAATAGGAATTAGTAATCTTACCGATAAATGACCATCTTCAAGCCAAAACTTTTATGCTCCAAACCATATCCAAAATATTCCAAGAATCATTCCTAAAAATAATTGCATTTCTAAACAACCAAAGGTACCAACAAGTAGTTAACCAAATACACTCTTCCTTACCTTTCCTTAACCTTCTCCTCTTACAAATGATACCACAATAAGAAACTCTCCTTCAAGTTATGAACTTCAAAAAACTTCATACCAATCCACACCGCTATCTCCTTCCAAACCAAATTAGAGACGCCGCAAAACAAAAATAAATGATCAACCGATTCAAAAGAATCACAACCAAACATGCATCAAAAATCAACTTCAGAAAAGTTGCAACCTCTAAAGGATAAAGCGTCTTTTGTAGGGATACGATTAATGAAACTTCTCCAACCAAAAGCTTTTACCTTTAGAGGAACTTCCATTTTCCAAACCAAACACAAGGCCTCATTAAACTCGGCAAGAGGACCATAAGGAGTACGAAATATACCTGAAATCACGCGGAAGCTTCTCGCCGAGAAGACCTCCCCGAGCGCTACTTCCCCCAACAACTGTGACCTCCACCCCTAAGTTGCCCAAAGACCAATGCACTCTATTCCATCACCCCAACAAGCAACCGTGACTTCCTTGAGACAAGAAGCTTCGTAGATCGAAGAAAAAGTAGTTTTAAAGCAATCATCAAGAGCCACCTAGAATGCCAAAATGAAATAGTAAAGCCATTGCCAATAGAAAACTTGCAATTATTCAAAAAAGTATCTTCCGAATAATATTTTTCCAATTTCAAAATATCCCGCCACCACGAAGAAATGCGACTACTCTTCACTATAGCATTATGCAAACTAATCACCTTCAAATTAATATCAATATATTGTGTCTTCAACACTTTTACCCAAAGAGAATTTGTTTGCGACAAAATCCTTCATCTCCATTTATGGAGTAAAGCAATATTAAAATCATCAATCCTTTTTAAATCAAGGTCTCCTTTAACAATCGTGAGGCAAACATCATTCCAACTCATCCGATGAATTCTTTTTCTCTCCTCCGTTCATCCCCAAAGAAAATTACTGTGAATCGAAGTAATCTTTTTAACAACCTTTACCGGAGCTTTATAGAAGGAAAGCATAAAAATGGAAATAGAAGACAAAACCGATTTCAAAAGAGTTAATCTTCCCAAAAAACTAAGAAATCGATTTTTCCAACACATCAATTTTTTCTTCAACTTCGATATCAACCCCAACCACATAGAGATTTTATTAGCATAAATTCCAATCGGAATACCCAAAAAGGAGAACTTATTATCTTCTTTCCTACAAGAAAGAAACCAAGAAACCACATCCATTTTATTAGAGCTAATATTCACCCCTATTATTTTGCTTTTGTGCAAATTGATTCCCAAACTCGACACTAGCTCAAAAGCCATCAATACCGACTTTATCGCTCAAACATGCTTCCATCTGCCATCACCTATCAATAAAGTATCATCCGCGAATTGGAGAATATCCACAAAACAATACCTATCAAAATTAAAGCCCTTGAAATTTCCAATTTCGACGAATTTACTCACCAAACCTCTCAACCCTTCCACCACCATAACAAATATAAACGGAGATAACGGGTCCCTTTTTCTAACCGGAACAAAAGCACTTTGTTTCCTCAAAAAGGAAGAAGTAAAAGCTTTAAAGAAGATAACACCTTGATGGCAGGACTTGAGACAACGAATAAAGTCTTCTTTTATAATAAACCAACACTTCTTTATAAAAAGAAATGTATACCCATCCTGTCTTTCGCTCTTAGACCCGTCACAATCCCAAACCGCCTACTTGATCTCACTATCCGAAAAAGGAGCCTCAAGCGCACTCCTTTACGAATCCTTAAGAACATTAAAAGAAATACCTTCAAGCAAAGGCCTATCAAAATCCGACTCAACAAATTTAGAAGCGAAATGCTCCAAAACCTCTCCCTTGACTTCCTCCCCATTTTAACTCTACCATTAGATGAATTAAAGGATCCAATAAAATTACGTCTTTTTCTCTCTTTCAAAACCCCATGAAAGAACCTATTATTTGAGTCTCCGTCGTTAATCCACTTTATTCTTGATTTTTGAATAAGTATGTTTTCTTTGATTTTTAAATTCAATCAAAATTGGAATAGAATACAACTAGAATGATATAGATGGAGTAGGTGCGCTCAATACTATACGAAGAAAAAAAGAAGCTTTATAAGTAGAGTATAATTTGTAAAGCTTCATGCATGTAGAATGGAATGCAGAGAAGAGAATAAAAGAGATGATTGTATGATGTATGCTAAACTGTTTAAGAATGAGATGAATATGCATGATTTATTATGGAAATGGTGAGCACCATTGTAGTTGTAAACTCAATTAAGAAACATGATATTAAAAATTCTTTCAACTTATACTTGTTTCCAACATTTGTTTCTATTTTATGTTAAACAAATTTATTTACATTACTTTGTACTTTTTGCAGATTAGTGAAAGGAAGAAGATTTTGCAAAACATTTGAGTGTGTGCTAAAAGTGGTTATTTGTAAATCTATTGGACAAGAAGGTAAGAAACGATTAATATTTATTTTAACAATGTTACCTTTTATTGCTTGTAGAACTTAAACTCGAAGCAATATAATATTTATGGCTAACTTTGACATGTTGAAATTGATTTAGATGGAAAGTTTATTAGCTGAATTGGGGAAGTCATGTGTGGAGAAATTGATAAATGGGGCATTAGCACAATTACGTTATGTATTTTGCTTCACATGCATTTCTAATGAATTCAAAGAAGAAAAGGTTTGGCTGGAAGGAGAAATAAAAGCACTTGAGCAACGTGCTAAAGTGGCAGTTGGAAGAGATAAAGATATTCTTGCTAATGTTCCTTTATTGATAGAGAAAGCTGACAAGCTCATTCAAGAGGACATCAAAACAAAAAAAACATGTTTTTTTGGATTATGTCCTGATTGCATATGGAGATATAGAAAGGGAAAGAAGATCACAAATTACATACAGGAGATTAAACGATTAATAGAAAAGGCTGAGAAACTTGAAAATATTGAACTCCCTCGTCGTCTTCCAGATATTGAACGTGTTTCATTGAAATATTACATTTCTTTTGAAAGTAGAAAGTCACAATACGAAAACTTGTTGGATGCACTAAAAGATGACAACAACTATCTGATCGTATTGCAAGGGATGGGGGGCATCGGAAAAACTACATTGGCCGAAAAAGTTGGTAAAGAACTAAAGCAATCTTCACATTTCACTCATGTCATCGATACAACTGTTTCGTTTACTCCTGATATAAAAAAAATTCAAGATGATATTGCTGGTCCTTTAGGATTGGAATGGGAGCAATGTAATGACTCAAACCGATCCAAAAAACTGTGGAGCAGAATAACAAATGGTAAAAATGGTGAAAAAGTTCTTATAATAATGGATGATGTTTGGGATCAAGACCCGCTTCTTGATTTTGATTTAATAGGAATTCCAAAACAAGACAATCACAAAGGCTGCAAAGTTCTTATAACCACACGGAGCAAACAAATATTCTATAAAATGGATTGTGATAAGATGATTGAATTGGATCTCTTATCTGAAGAAGAAGCATGGATCATGTTCAAAATGTATGCCGATATAAGCAATAGTACTCCAAACAATTTGATCACTACGGGACGTAAAATTTCCAAGGAATGCAAACAATTACCTGTTGCAATTGCAGTTGTCGCCAGAAGTTTAAAGGGTCAAAAACATCGCAAGCACGAGTGGGATGCTACCTTAAAATCCTTGAAGAAGTTTGTGACCATGGACAATGTTGATTCTGAAATGGCTGGACTTTATAAATGTTTGAAGTTTAGCTATGATAATATGAAGGATGAACAAACTAAGAGATTGTTCCTCTTATCTTCTGTATTCCCAGAAGATAAAGAAATTCCTATTGAAATTCTAACTAGACTTGGAATTGGCACAGGCCTTTTCGGGGAAGATTATGACAACTACAATGATGCTCGAAACCAAGTGGTGAGAGCCATAAATAAACTCATAGACTCATGTTTATTGATGGAGGTCGATGAAGAACATGTCAAAATGCATGATTTGATTCGTGAAGTGGCTCAATGGATAGCAAACAAAGAGATTCAAAGTGTAAATTTGTCGAACAAAGTTGAAAAATCATCATTTCAAACAGAAATAAATATTAAATATTTATTTTTTGAAGGGATGGACATGGACTTTTTTACCTGGAAGTATGATGGTTCCAAACTTGAAATTCTAATTGTCGACATAGAAAGAGATGAAGAGCATATAGAGCATAAATGTATGGAATTCCCAAATTCTTTTTTTGAAAATATTGTCAAGCTTCAAGTTTTGTACTTTTCCGGTAATTACACTCAATCCATATCATTACCAGATTCAATTCCCTCATTGAAAAATATTCGATCTATATTGGTTGATGGAATTGATTTAGGTGACATCTCTGTTTTGGGAAATCTGCAAAGTCTTGAGACTCTTGATTTGGTTAAATGCAAAATCAATGAATTGCCAAAGGAAATTGCAAAGTTGGGGAAGTTTAAATTATTAAACTTGGAAAAATGTGAAATTAGAAAGGAGGATCCATTCAAGGTTATTAAAAGCTGTTCAAAACTTGAAGAGTTGTACTTCATATGCAGTTTTAATGAGTTTTGTCGAGAAATAACCTTACCCCAGTTGCAAAGGTATCATATCCGTAAAGGGTGGAGTCATATTGATGAGACAGTATCAAAATATGTGTCTTTTGAGGTATATGATGATGATGCATGTTTATTTTCAAAAGCAACATTTGAATATTGCATGCAAACAACAGAGGGTCTTTATCTAAATGGAATTAAGGAGGGATGGAGAAATCTCATGCCTGAGATTGTTCCTATAGATCTAGGAATGGAAAATCTTGTTCAGCTTTGTTTGTGCAACATTTCACAGTTACAATGTCTCATTGACATTACTGCTTCTCTAGTTTCAAAGGTAATGTCCAAGTTGGTTGTTTTAGAACTGGATGGCATGGAAAAATTGGAAGAACTATTCAAAGGTTCTCTTCCTTTAGATTCTTTGAAGAATTTGGAGAATCTATCAATAAGTAGGTGTGGAAGGCTAACAAGATTATTTAATTGCAAGTTAAATCTCTACAAGCTAAAGACTGTGACAGTGAATGGATGCCCATTGTTGGTTAACCTCTCTCCACTGTTAACTTCTCGGAATCTGGTGCTGCTAGAGAATTTGAATATATATGATTGTGAGGGATTGAAAAACATAATAGATGAAAGAGGAGAGGAGGAATCAAGAGAAGAAATAGATGGCGGTGATAAATATAACAAGAGTCATGTCTCAATGTTTCCAAAACTTAAAGTTCTTTGTATTCACAAATGTCACCTATTAGAATCAATACTTCCTTCTGTATCCTCTCTAGACCTTCCAGTACTAGAAACTCTAAACATAAGTAGATGTGATGAGCTGAAATATATATTTGGCCAATACCAACATGTTGAGTTCAATTCACTGAAAGAAATATATTTTTGGGATTTACCAAAATTCATGGGTATGTTTGAAAAATATTCTCATTCCATGTCTTCACACGTGAATGAGTCATCTTCCACTTCTAGAAATGGTTTCGAGGTACAAACACAAGTGGACGCTATCAAAGGCAACATTTTTTCTTGGAGATGTATATGTTGTCATGGTAATAGCCAGAGACACAAACTTGGGAGCATGTCAAGTACTAAAATCCCATCTCCATCGGTTCAATATGTGGATCCATTGCAGAACAATTCACCAGCATCAGTAACACTCTTACCTTTTTTTCTTATGTTTTGATACATTCTCTTTTTAAATGTGTATCTTGTATCTTCTATTGATAGCATTTTTACATATTAAATATCCAAAACTTGAAGTCTCCTATTAGATTTTTCATGTTTTTATAAATGACAAATTATTATTTAATATAACAACTAATTCTATATTGCAAAGGACACCAAAGAACTATGAATTCATTTTATGTTTTTAGAATTTATGAAAAATTATTATTTGATGTACAATTAATATAACAAAATACTATTAATTCATTTTATGTACTTACATGTAGGAATTGAGTGGGAGCTTTAGTGCTTTAGAAGGACAACCCAAAAACTCTTTTGCCCTACAAAGCCTTACAAGAATAGAAATAGTGTTATGTGAACAATTGAATATAATTTTCACCAATTCCATTTCAAGATGCCTACCACAGTTGGTTTTTATAAGAATAGAAGAATGCAAAGAGTTGAAGCATATATTCATAGATGACGGGCAGAATAAAAACTTGTCCCCAAGGACATGCTTCCCAAAGCTAGAAACACTTGTTGTAAAAAAGTGTCAGAAATTGAAATCTGTCTTTCCAGTCTCCATATGCAAAGAACTTCCCGAGTTAAAGGCTGTATGGATAAGTGAAGCAGATGAGCTAGAAGAAATATTTAAAAGTGAAGTTGAGATACCAAATATAAAGGTGGTAGTACTTTTCAACCTACCAAGCCTTTTCCATGCTCAAGGGATTCAATTTCAAACGGCAAGAAATCGTTTTGTACAAAATTGTCAAAAACTCACTTCAACTATTGCCAAAAGTTCTTCTTGCCAATCTGACATTGAGTCTCTTAAGATAGGTACACACTATATTTTAAATAGATATTACATGATAGTTATAACAAATTACATATCATGCAATGAAGAATTATTTTTGAAAAGTTATGAAAGTGTTTGTCAAAAATATTATGTATACTACTACAATGTTATGAAAACTATTATGAAATTGTCAAAAATGTCATATAATAATTTGTTTTTCCTTAACTCTATTTTTTTATCTCTTAATATTTTAAAAGTTAAACTAGTTGGTTGAACAATATAAATAATTGAAGTGTTTAAAGTAAACATAAGCATCAATAAGTTTTATGAAATGAAAGAATATATACATTTTCCAAATTCCTTAGTGATAGAAGCTTAACTTTACAATCTAAAGGGATGGACATTAAATCTATGGAAATTTGAAAATACTCATTACTGTCACTTTAATTAATAATATTTTTCCCTTTTCCCAAATTTTTAATAAAAAAACAATTGTATACATTTCTTCTTTTAATTTGTTTATGAGTTATTATCTAATGATTTGAATCAATACTATTTTTCTATAGATTATTTTGATGGAAGAGAATTCTGGAGCCTATTTCGAGAAATTAGCAGAGGGAAAATAGGTCTCGATACTTTTAATGAAAATCCAAGTGCATCAACCACAAAAGATGTTGGTGTTGGGATTGAAGTTGAAGCAGCATTAGGACACAACTTTAAGGTCCCATGCATAGTAATGATTCAATAATTTAAGGTCTTCCTTATAAGAAAGTTATTAATTATTAATTTTATATCACTAATACATTTGTTCTTAATACAGGAGTTGGGAAAAGAAAGTCCAACGAGCCATCAAAGTTTGATAAACCAACAAGATTTAATTGGAGAAATCAATACTACCATCAAACCATCTCAGGAAAGAAATGTAATATAATATCATCTAATATTATGCATGTAAAGCTAAAAACATATAGATTTTACTCCAATTACTTCTTAAAATTTTACTACAACTTAATTTCTAAACTGAATGCATCTCACATAAATTTTTTATTTTCTTTTTTATTCTTTTCAATGTAGGAATTGAATTATGCTATCAACTTAAACTTGTTTTAATTTTATGTAGGATGTTGAAGAAGGAACTACATTGACAAATGTCCAGTCAATAACACCCTCAACTCAGTTAGAGTTAACCAATTCATCACAAGTGAGTATGAGTTTATAGAATTAAATCAAACTTTTAATACTTTCAACTATTGATTCTTTTATTTATTATTATTTTTTTTGTCTATAACAAAAGTTAAAAGTTAAAAGCTAGGGTCTTTCAAACTATAATATATTATATCTTGTCTGCATGATGCGTTTTTGTAAATTAGTTAAATTTATTTGTATTAAATTTTAATTATGTATAAATTTTTTTAAAGTAAATATGATAAATAATAAACTAATATTATAATAATTTATTAGGAAATATAATTGAGAAAATGATTAGAATTAGTCATGGATAAAAATGTATAGGGTACTTGCAAAGAAAAATATATGCTTCTAAGATGAAAGAGCCAACTGAGATTTTATTTTGCATATTTATATAATTAAAATTATCATTTGTGGATTATATTTTAAATTTAATTTTCATGTGTTTTTGAACTCCCTGTGATATTCTTAGTAATACTCATTTAATAATTTAAGATCTTACTTAGTAATGGATGTGATAAATTATTAGTCAATATCACTAATATATTTGTTCTTAATATAGGACTTTGAAAAAGAACAATCAGCAAATCAACGAGATTTGATAAACAAACAAGATCTATTTGGAGAAATCAATACTACCCCTCAGGCGAGAAATGTAATATAGTATCACCAAATTGTTTATGTAAACTTAATAAATACTATATAGATTTTATTTTAAGTGCTTTTTAAAAATTTACTACAACTTAATTCCTAAACTTAATGCATCTCTCATAAAAATTTTATTTTCTCTTTTATTCTTTTCAATGTAGAAATTGAATTATACAATCAACTTAAACTTGTTTTAATTTCATATAGGATGTTGAAGAAGGAACTGCATTGACAAATGCCCGGTCAATAACACCCTTACCTCATTTAGAGTTTGCCAATTCATCACAAGTGAGTATGAGTTTACAGAATTAAATTAAAATTTTAATGCTTTCAAACATTTATTTTTTTGTTTATTATTTTTTTCTCTCTATGATAAAAGTTAAGAGTTAGGGTGTTCCAAACTATAATATATATCGATAAGTAGTGAGATTAATCTTACAAATACTAATATTTTCGATATTAATAATATCATTGATATGCTTTTGATTTAGAATAATATCGATCAAATTTTGCAGACCATGTTTAGTTCCCTTTAATATTCCCATGCATCATAATGATTCGATAATTTAAGGTCTTACTTATAACGAAAATTATTAATTATTAGTTTTATATAACTAATACATTTGTTCTTAATACAGGAGTTGGAAAAAGAACAATCAACCAGCCAACAAGGTTTGATAAACCAACAAGATCTAATTGGAGAAATCAATACTACCATCAAACCCTCTCATACAAGAAATGTAATATAAAATCACCTAATATTATGCATGGAAAACTTAAAATATATGGATTTTACTTCAAGTGCTTCTTAAAATTTTACTATAACTTAACTCATAAACTTATATTTCTTTTATTTTTTTTACTCTTTTCAATGAAGGAATTGAATTATACTATCAACTTAAACATGTTTTAATTTTATATAGGGTGTTGAAGAAGGAACCGCATTAACAAATGCCCAAAAATTAACTGCCACAACTCATTTAGAGTTCGTCCGTTCATCACAAGTGAGCGTGAGTTTTCATAATTTAATCAAACTTTTAATACTTTCAAAGATTCATTCTTTTGTTTATTGTTTTTTTTTCTGTCTATAAAAAAGCTAAAAGTTAGGGTCTTTCAAACTATAATATATTATATCTTGCCCGCACAATGCGTTTTTATAAATTAATTAAATTTATTTTGTATTAAATTTTAATTAAGTTGAATTTTTTAAATTAAATATGATAAAAAAATTAATATTATAATAATTTATTGAGAATTATAATTTAAAAATGATTAGAATTATTCATAGATAAAAATATATAGTTTACTTGAAAAGAAAAATACATGCTTGTAAGATGAAAGAGACAACTAGGATTTTAATTTGCATATTTATATAATTAAAAATTATCTTTTGTGGATTATATTTTAAATTCAATTTTCTTGTGTTTTTTAATTCATTGAGATATTCTTATGCATAACATTCATTCAATAATTTAAGGTCTTACTTAGTATTGATGTTATTAATTATTTATTTATATCACTAATATGTTTGTTCTTAAAATAGGAGTTGGAAAAAAAACAATCATCAAGTCAACGAGGTTTGATAAACCAACAAGATTTATTTGGAGAAATCAATACTACCTCTCAGGCAAGAAATGTAATATAGTATCACCAAATTGTTTATGTAAAGTTAATAAAAACTATATAGATTTTATTTTAAATGTTTCTTAAAAATTTTAATACAATTTAATTCTTAAACTGAATGCATCTCTCATAAATTTTTTATTTTTTATTTTTTTTCAGTGTAGGAATTGAATTATACAACCAATTTAAATCTGTTTTAATTTTATATAGGATGTTGAAGAAGGATCTGCATTAACAAATGTCAAGTTAATAACACCCTCAAATCATTTAGAGTTAACCAGTTCATCACAAGTGAGTATGAGTTTATAAAATTTAATCAAACTTTTAATTCTTTCAAACATTGATTTTTTTTCTATCTAAATGTCTTCGAATCAAACATGTTTTTTATGCATATAGAATTTAAACAAACACTAGATGCAGAATTTAAAATTGTTAAAAATTAAATGCTTCTGATTTGGAGACAACGTCAATAGCAATATTATCAACAAATTCAAAAGTAATTTGCAGACCATGTTGAATTCCCGGTGATATTCTTATGCATAATAATGGATAAGAATATCACATAGTAATGGATGTTCTTAATTATTTTTACATAGTAATGGATGTTCTTAATATAGGAGTTGGAAAAAGAACAATCAACTAGATTTGATAAACCAACAAGATATACTTGGAGAAATCAATACTTCCTCTCAAACAAGAAATGTAATATAAGTGCTTCTTAAATATTTAAGACAACTTAATTCCTAAACAAAATGCATCTATCATAAATTTCATTTTTTTTACTCTTCAATCTAGGTATTGAATTATACTACCAACTTAAATCTGTTTTAATTTTATGTAGGATGTTGAAGAAGGATCTGCTACAAAGGCCCAGTCAATAACACCCTCAACTCATTTAAAGTTAGCAAGTTTATCACAAGTGAGTATGAGTATAAAATTTAATCAAACTTGTTCCAAACTATAATATATATTAATAAGTTTAGTGAAACTAATCTTACTAATAGTAATATTTTGGATATTATAATATCATTGGTATGCTTCTGATTTAGAAGAATATTACTGATCAAATTTGTAGACTATGTTAAATTCCCTTTGATATTCTCTTCTGATTCAATAATTTAAGGTCTTATAATGAAAGTTATTAATTAATAATTTTGTATAATTAATACATTTGTTCTTAATACAAGAGTTGGTAAAAGAAAGTCCAACAAACCAACAAAATCTAATTGGAGAAATAATGACTACCATCAAACCCTCTCAAACAAGAAATGTAATATGAATCACCTAATATTATGTAAAGATAAAAATATATGGATTTTACTCCAAGTACTTCTTAAAATTTTTACTACAACTTAACTCATAAACTAAGAGTGTCTCTGTTATATTTTTTATTTTGTTTTTTTACTCTTTTTAATGCACGAATTGAATCATACTACCAACTTAAATATGTTTAACTTTGATTATATATATATATATATATATATATATATATATATATATATATGTGTGTGTGTGTGTGTGTGTGTGTGTGTGTGTGTGTGTGTGTGTGTGTGTGTGTGTGTGTGTGTGTGTGTGTGTGTGTGTGTGTGTGTGTGTGTGTGTGTGTGTGTGTGTGTGTGTTTTTAGTGAGGCTAATCTTATTAATTCTAATATGTTGGATATTGATAATATCATTTGTTTATTTGGATATTTTTAGGAACAAGAGATTGGTGTTAGAGATTCTCTTGAAAATACTAAGATTAATAATGATCAAGGTGATGAGTCTTAAGACCAATTTGTTTTCTTCTGTTATCTAATCACCCTTTTGATTTTGAAGTTGAACTCTCTTCTTTCACACCTTTTGTTCAGTTTCTCTAAATGAAGACACTCCTAAGGGTGATGAATTTATTGTTTTAAAATCTAAACCCTCTCCTAGCAATAGGGTTCATTTGGGTCTTGCATTTCAGACATCTTCAATGCATTTTGAAGGTATTTTCTCCCTTAATTTTTTTTCTTAATGATATTTTTTTTCTCTTTAGTTTTAACTAGTATTTTCTTCATTATTAGAACACCCTTCTCAACAATTGAAAGATTTGAGTTCTCCTTATCTTATCATGCGGGAGCTTGAAGAACTGGTTTCCAAGAAGCATGTGGATTATGTGAACTTTCCTTTGTTGGCTAGTTTTTTTGTTAAGCATCCTTTAGTTCTTTTAAGGGACTCTTCACTTAGTAATAGATACAAGGGTTATGCATATAACTGCTTAGCCGAGCTCTTGAAATTCCTCCAAATCCATAGTGTGTTGGATGTATTAGATTCAGACCACTCTGAATTTGTTGAGTTACTACAGGATGTGCGCAAATTTCCTTTTCATAAGGGTTGGTTGGACGATGTTAAAAAGCGCGCTTTGTTTCCTGATTTGCAATTCTCTCAAGATGAATTACAAAAACTATTGGATTCTAAGAAACAAATTACCAAGGATGTTGAAGTTGCACGTTTGAAGATAGACATTTTAACTCGAGATGTGGAAGATATTAAGCATCAATTGACCTCTTATGAAGCTGAGTTGGAGAGTATTATTCAACAGGAGAGAGCAATTTTAGAATCTAAGGCTTCTTTAAGTCTTCCTCTCGGCTATTAGAGTATTTTCCCTTGCATTGTTTTAATGTAACATTTTATGTTGTTAGAGATTTTACCCTTGAATATCGGGTAGTTTCTTTTACTGTTTAAAATGAACTACTATTTGATTATGTTTGTGTATTTAAGTATCATTATTGAGAGTTATGTTTATGTTGATGAAGTATTAAATTCTTCAAATATTCATATAACAAGGTGAAGAAATGATTACTATATATTGTTGCAACCTTTATATATAAAAAAACTATATATTGTATGTATTGGCTGTTAGTTTATAGTTTATTATGTTAGTAGTCAAATTTTGAACTATAGATCTTCATCCAAATTGCTTCAAATATCTCATCTCAACCACATGTTCTTACTGTTATTTTTGAAGTATTCTCACATGTAAAACAGGGGGAAACCTAATATTTACTAGGATTTTACAAAATACTAGACAAATATAAGTTAAACAATTTATATTATTATTTACTTTTGTATTTTTTCTGTAAAAAAGTTGTTAGACAAATTTTAGTGCTGACAAGTTTAGGTGATTATTAGTTGGAACATATAATTAAGATTTCATTATGTATTATTCTAATAAACAATTCTTGATAATATCATTCGTTTGCCTCTGTTCTGGAGGAAACATCAGTAGCAATATTACCGATCAAATTTACTTTGTTAAATTCCCTTTAATATTCCCATGTATAATACTCATTCTATAATTTAAGGTCTTAATTATAAGGAAAATTATTAATTATTAGTTTTATATCACTAATGCATTTGTTCTTGATACAGGAGTTGAAAACAGAACAATCAACGAGCCAGCAAGGTTTGATAAACCCACAAAATCTATATGGAGAAATTAATACTACCATCAAATCCTCTCAGGCAAAGAATTTAATATAATATCACCGAGTATTATGCATGAAAAGCTAAAAATATATGGATTATACCTCAAATGCTTCTTAAAATTTTACTACAACTTAACTCCTAAACTAAGGGCATCTCTCTAATATTTCTTGTTTCCTTTCTTACTCGTTTCAATGTCAGAATTGAATTATACTACCAAATTAAACATGTTTTAATTTTATTTAGGGTATTGAAGAAAGAACTGCATTTACAAATTCCAAGACGATAACAGCCTCAACTCATTTAGAGTTATCCAGTTCATCACAAGTGAGTGTAAATATATAGAATCTAATCAAACTTATAATGCTTTCAAACATTGATTCTTTTGTTTATTTTTTATCTATATAATAATAGTTAGGATCTTTCGGACTATAATATATATAAATACATTTAGAGTAGCTAATCTTTCAAACACTAATATTTTGGATATCGGTAATATCATTTGTTTGCCTCTGATTTGGAGACAACATCAATACCAAAATTACCGAACAAATTTGCAAAATACATTTGTTAAATATCCTTTGATATTCCCATGCATAATACTCATTCAATAGTTTAAGGTTCTTCTTATAAGCAAAGTTATTAATTCTTCATTTTATATCACTAATGCAATCAACTAGAGCTGTCAAATAAGTCCAATATCAAAAGACCCCTATTATTTAGCCCCAATAAAGTCCTAATATATCAAGCCCTCTATTAATAATTTTTATTTAGGCCCCATAATTTTAGGCCCCTTAATTATTATATTATTTTTGGGCCCTATTAAGAGGGTCTTATTTTATTAAACATATTTCACTATTACAATATTTTTTTCCAGTTTCATCACTTTCTCTATGAATCTTAGTTTACGTTCACCATTTGCGTCGTCTTCCGCCGCCACTGTCGTTGTCATTGTTGCACTATCGCCACCACCGTCGATGTTGCACTATCGCTGCCGCTGTCTTCTTTTCACTATTCTCTCTTTCCTTCCTTAATTCTCCTCTTGAGGTACCCATCTCTTTCCATCTCTCTTTATGAGCTCAATTTGTTTGTGAAAATGCCTCTATGAAATACTCTCTTTAAATTTATTGTTATGGGTGTGTTTCAAATATCAAGTATGTTACTTATGTTACTATAACACATGGTGCTGTAGAATATCTTGAATTTGAGGGTTGGTCAAGTCTTGTAGAATGTTGTTGATGTACTTTTGCATGATATCATGTATGTGGAATTGTATCTTTATCTGCAAATGTAATTTTTTTGTTACATATTCTGCATTTTCTTTTGGCAATAACATGCCTCCATGAAACCTAATATTGGAGTTTTTGTCCAAGGTTCAAGCAAGTGAACCATTTGCTTTAATTAATGCTTCTAATACAAATAATTTATCATTACCGAGGGAGATTAATTTGAAATATTATGTTAATGATTAGAGAGGACTCTCTTACAAAGGGGTTACTCAATCTCTCTTACAGGTTAGCTTTATCCTTTAAGTCCAAATAGATGTTAGGTACCTTGAATTGACATTATAGAAATAGAAAGGTGAAAAGGAAGGTTCAGGGGGTTGGTTTTGTTCCCAAATAATCAGAAGTTCCAGATTTTTCTTTGAGAGATTGAAGGCAAATATTGTAGTTTGGTGTTTTTTGCAAGTGTTTTCTATAAGTGATAATTTTTCATCTTTTGATGGGAAAGTGCTTCTAGAGTAAGTTGTTCTATAAGTGTGGATATTAATTTAGTAACCTTGTGGCAAATATTAATAGAGTAAGTTGATTCATTTCTATGCTTCTTGTGGGTGTATGGAAATGGCCCGGAAAGTGTTTGAGGAAATGTATGGAAATGGTGTTGCTCATGAATTTTTTGCTGGGGACACCACTCATCCTCAGAGTAAAGATATATACAAGTTTATGAACCACAAAATAACATTCTTTGTAAATAAACCAGAATCCCAACCTTTGCAGCAGAAAAAAGAAACAGTCAAGAAATAAAGATGACAAAAAACATGTGCAACAGTGAAGGAAACTTAGACGAACAAAGTTTCAGCAAACCTATGCCATGGATAGGAATTTACATAGCCTTAGCATCACTTCTTTGTTTCATTTCATTCTCAGTAGATCTCATCAAAGGTTTCAAAGGTTTCGTGTACTGCCTCTGGTGCTTTTTGTGTTTTGAGTACTTTGACGTTGCTCGAAGGGATGCTTCGATCTTATTTGATGCCTTGGTCGGTTAAGTTTTGCAGCGGTGACTCGGATTACAGATGGTCTATAATCTTGATTCTTATAGTTCAATCTGCTGCTGTTGGTGTTGGTATTATTGCTCCTGCTTTTAGATGGTTTTTTGTTGTTAAATATAGATGTCCAAATGTGAGGAAAAGGAGCTGCAAGAAAATTTTTCAGGTAGAAAGTTATTGGACTGATAGGTTAGTGGTTTACAAAATTGTTCATCTGTCAATAACCCAATTGTTCCAGGGTGAAAACTCACAAAGGATGTTGGAGGATTAAAGGTTGATTCTACCGTGTATAAGAAAATGGTGGGAAGTCTTATGTACTTAACTGCCATTAGGCCAGATCTGATGTATGTTGTGAGTCTGGTGGCTCGTTTCATGGAAGCTCCAACGACTATGGATCAACAAGCTGTGAAAAGGGTTCTGCGCTACTTAAGAGGGACCACTTAATGAAAACCCTAGATTTGAGTTGAAGAATCCAAATGCGGTGAAAATAAGCTTGTCCTCAGAGAGACTCTGGTAGTGTAATATAGTTAAGGAGGCTTTGATGATTCTATGTTGTTCTCTTTTATGTTGTTGCTTACTTTCACTTTCACAATATGCTATTGCAGTATTGCGTACTGCTTTTGTTAATTAAATTCCAATTGATTTGTGGTGCTGTTCCGATTCAAACCATATGCCATCAAGTATCCTATAATACAATTAACTGAATGTGAACACTATTGGTAGCATAGATTTTTTGTCTTCAACTCATAGTAGGTTGTTGAACTCATAGTAGGTAGTAAGCTTTTATTCCAAAGAATAGTTTGATGAAGATTGTTCCAAACTTTTCGGGCTGAGGAAATAAACATAACTCGTGCTAATCTAAGTAATCATAGAGTTCCAAAGCATATCATGATAAGAGTCTTCTTCATACCACGATTCAAATTGTTGGTCATCCTCTCTAGGAGTTAAAAAAAAGATAGTATGCCAAATGGAAAATTGGGAGGATATCTGGAGTTAGAGGAATGGTGTTTGACACATTGGATTGTATAATGGCAGAGTGACAGGTGGTTTTTGACTCTAACATGGCGTTGGAGAGTTTGAATTAGTCACAATCCACCAAGCTCACCAGGCAAGGCTAGGGCTTTCTGTATGGAAGGACTGATAGTTTGGTATTAATTGAGCAATGTCTTTACAAATCTTGGTAGAGAAGATTAGGATGAATTGAATAGGATAAGCCATAGTCTAAATGGAGGCTTGACATGTTGCCATGCACCAGCGGAGCACTTTTGCCTGGGTCTGATGTAAAACAGAGGAACACATGCATGTGGGCGCATGCGAGGCTCATTAGTTATGGGTTTATAGAGAGTATTAAGGATGTCAAACCTTTTAGTAGGGTTGTCGTTCAGAGGAGTGATCATAGTCAACAACACACAACTTTTGCTGAGTTTCTTATGGAAGATTTGAGCACAATGATGGTGTAATGAGTAGTAACACCAGTTGTGATACAAGGAGCTGCTATAATGGCTACAATGAAGCAGCCTATGGTTGATTTTCAAAGGAATAGTTTCTTGAAATAGAAGCCCCTAATAGGAAATTTAAAGAACAATTTCCGTATATTGTTCCTTGAGTTTTTATTTATTTTTTATATTGTGATCTAGAGATTTACATTTTATAGATTGATGTTGACAACTTGCATAGAATAGTGCTACATTATAGAAGTAAATCTGCCAACAAGGCTTAAGGAAATAAATATGTATATTTATCTGTTTTGATAGATTAAAACAGAAGTAAAGGAAATAACCAGCCTTAAAAAAGACAATAGTTATTCAACACAACCTTTCATTTCAAAGGAAGTAAACTTGATGCCAGTTTGATGATTTTCTCTATAGATGAAGAATGTCTTGAAGGTGAAACTGTTTTAAAGCTGAGGCACATATCAAATATATCAACCTTTTATATATAATTTTTTGTTGATTTTCTTGTCTTATTTTTCTCATAATTCTTTCTATTCTCTTTTTAATCTTTCTTTAATTATGGCTTTCGTGATTCGTCCACATGTCTTCTTTTTGTTATAACACATGTCTTTTTTGTTATAGTATGGAGTCAATGGATATAACTGAGTATGCACAAGGTCAAGATGAAACTCGTAAGGAAACATTGTCAACACTTTGGATTATCTTCACTAAAATCGGAAAAGGAAAAGATGGAGTTGAAAGAGCTGCATGCAATTTTTGTAGTACTGATTTTGCCATCGGAAAAAACCTCAAGTCTGGTCAAAGTTATGGAACTTCACATCTAAGTCGTCATGTATTTATTTGTAAGTGTTTTCAGTTGAGCCTTCTTAGTCTAGAGGAACCTTCAAGCCTAACCCCAATCAACCAAAACAAACATCGTGAATTACTTGGAGAAGCCATTATTGCACACGATCTTCCTTTTAGCTTTGTTGAGTATGAAAAAATTCGAGTTTGGGTGAAATATTTGAATCCATGTGTTGAAATGATCTCTAGGAATACCATGGTGTCAGATATTGAAAACATATATGATAAAGAAAGGATCAAGCTTAAGGAAATCATGGGTAGGATTCCAAATAAAATTTGTCTAACATCGGATGTTTGGACAACATCTACTAGTGAGGGCTATATCTGTTTGACTGCTCATTTTGTTGATGAAAATTGGAAGTTAGTTAGTTGTGTTCTCAACTTTCTTCGAATGAAGCCCCCTCATACGGGTATTACATTGGAAGCTACTTTATTTGATTGCTTGAAACAATGGGGAATAGATAAGAAAATCTTTACTATTACGCTGGATAATGCCTCTGCCAATGACAACAGTG